>VSMD01108679.1:0-55301 GCA_008750895.1 Mirza zaza
TTTGAAGAAGGAAAGAGGCACAGACTTGTTCTACATCCCCTAATAATCTCAGGTATACCAAACTGAAGCCTCAAACAGTTGAACATTCAATGTGTGGGGATGCTGAGAGACGGCAGGAGATATGTAGAAACAGGAAATGAGGTGTACCAGTCAGGGCCCTAGCAGGAAACAGATGACGTGGTCGAATTGGATACCTTGAGGAGATTTTAATAAAGGAATTATTTACAAAAGAGTGCTCAGAGTGTAAGCAAACCACAAGGCCTAGTATGGTTTTCTAGTTGGCATCAGTGAGGAACATCACCATGCACAGAACTGAAAGAACAAGAGGAGGATGTGCTTATTAGAACAGGCAGAGGAAAATCTGTACAGAAAGACCAGCTCACAGGAGCTCTGCTCTTTAGTCATGGGCACAGCAGCCTGTAGTGACCCCACAAGAAGGAGTCTGGGGAAAGAAATACCTTGATCTTACTCCTCTCCCTCTGATCACCTGCTGGTACTTCCCTTTGGCCCAATTCAACTGGAAGCCAGAGGCAAGGATGCTTATGGATGGAATCACTACCACGTAGCCTCATGAGGCACAGAACAAGTATCAAAGGAGTAGAGTGGATCTGGTGGAGCAAATATTATAGAAGACATCCTGCACATGAGGTTTTCTACTGAGAGTTAGAGGCTGCACTAGAACACTATATCGGTAAGACTTCAGCTTACTTTAATTGACTACACAATAAAAAGGAGTTACTGGACAGGTTTCAGGTGTAGTCAGATCAGGAGGCTAGCTCTCTGTGATGCGGTAAGATCTGCTCTTCTCTCTGTGCCAACTGTCTACTCAGACCACTTTACCACATGGTAGCAAAATGGTTGCAGCAGTTCCTGACATTGCACCTGTATATCACACTGACTAGTGAAAGAGGACAATGTTTCAGAATTCCCAGTAAAAGTTCTGAGACTCACTCTGATTAAACTATCTTGGGTCAAATACTCAGTTGTGAACAGTATGTCTAGACTATGGAATGTACCCAACTGGCTTACCCTAAACAATTTAAAGTTAAACAATTTAAAGTTTACCCTAGAACAATTTAAAGTTCTTCACCCCCTGCATATGGGAATAGGATAGTTTTCCATAAGCCACATGGATTCTGGAACAGAAATTGGAGCTTTGGGAAATAGCTGGAGAGGTCACTGATTCTACTCAAGTAGAGGAGCCAACTGGGGCTAGAAAAGTCCAAAGTGTAATCAAATAACAGAAGCCTAACAAGAACCTTAAATGGAGAGGGGTTTTATTTATTTCACCCAGTGAAAGGACAACAGCTAGGAAATAAAGGGCCAAGTGTGGCGATTCAGTGATGCCCTTGAGTGATGCCCTTTTCTCAGGATGGTTTCTGCTGCACTTCCAAGTGTCCCATCCAAGTTCAAGTTAGGAAAACAAAAAAGAGCCAAACAGTCTAAAGAGAAAAAGTGTTCTCCTAGACAGCTAATACCTTTCCATGTGTCAAGGGAAATCCTTTTCTTCATTGACCAGAACTATGTAGCCATCTCTTAGCTGCAAAGGAGGCTGGGAAGTAGGGAATTTTAGTTTTCCAGCCCAAGCTGTAAATGAAGATAAGAGAGAAGGGGGATAGGAATTGCTTCATATGGCTCATCCTTGGTCTCTGTCCACAGGGATGGTTGCCAGATGGCACTGAAGACCAAGCTGAGGCCGGACACCAGAAATTTGTGGTGGAGCCAATCAGTTGAAATTAAATAACTTGACAGTCAAATTGGTTAACCGGAAAAATGACAGCTTTATATTAAATTTCACTGATTCTGTTAACTTGGAAGAACTGTGGACCAAATTTTCTTAGCAAAGAGGAGAGTAAAGCCAACTACATGGACAATTTAGGAAAACTGCTGAAACAATGCTACTATCTCATTTCCAGAAACATTAAGAGCCTTCTGAATAAATTTACAAACTAAAGACCATAATATGTAACATATATCAATAATAATATTGGTTATTTTTTCAGGGAAGCTCATCCATTAAGGAAGGACTCTTCCATATAGTATTAAATACTACCAACAAACCTTTAGTACTGTCTAGATAAATCATGAAAAATTATCCACACTCTTTGAAGGCAGGTTTTAAAAAGAAATCCCTTGTAGGTAGATTTTTTTCAACTTTTTGCATTATGATTGAAAACATAAATTTTTTTTCTTATATAATCATTTTGAACAGGGCCATATACAAATGTGCATTTAATTAAAGATAGCTGAATTAAATAAATTTCGTGTGTATGACTGTATAATCCAAATATAACATTGCTCTGATCTTAGGGCTCACAGTGACGCACATACACAATATTTACAAATTCGACTCCAAAAGCCTTGAAGAATAATGTAAATTTTCACAAATTTTCTCAAGGAGAAGTAAGAGAACTTACCCTGACATAACACGCCACAAGGTTTCTCCTCCACCCCACGTCACATGGCAGCTGCCGTCCCTACACTATGCTTTCTGTCTCTCTCGCCTATTCCAGAAGAGTCATTCGCCCCCTTTTCTAAGCTCCCTTGGGTCCATAGCTTTGTGCATTTCTCCACCAGGACATCAAAGTCCTGCTCTATCCTCCCAGGCAGGAAAGGGCCTTCCTCCTTAAACAAAAGGGTAGGGAGAGAGACTGACATAGGTCAGATCATAGCAACAGCAAACTCTAGGCAAGTGCTTAATATAGCTTCATAAAGTGCCAGTAACTTCCCATATTCAATATATAATAAAACTATTGGAATAAAAACATGTTAATTTTTTTCACACGACACCATACAGCAAAAATAACAAATGTCACAAATTTTACCAGTCTTTAATGTGAAGCAGAAAAGGGAAGGGGAAAGAGGAAGATAATGACTAAAAAGATATGTGGCAAGAACAATAGTTACATTTTCTTCAGCTGATTATGTGTAACCGGAAGGGGACTGCTGAATATATGAATTTTAAACTATTGAATAAAAGAAACAGCTCCCACTGTAAATGTATAAGAAAAATCATGCTTCGTACAGCACAATAAACAAAATTACTTAGTAGATATCCACAGATATATTAATAACAGGAAGTAAAATAAGACAATTTCTATATCAAAACAAAGAAATGATTAGGGCAATTATTAAGCTAACCAACAATTCCATGAATGACAGTTCTCAATCTCTATGATGCTTATTAACAATCATGAGTAATAAAAACCGATATGCTACTTTGGGTTCTTCAGTTTGCAAGCCATGGTCAAGTCACTTAGCTTCTCTGCAAACCTCTACTTCTCCATCTATTAAACTGAGATGACAACAGTCACCCTTCTCCAGGTGCAGTGAGGATACATTTAGGTTATGCTATGTCACCACTATCAAATGCAAAATACTGTCTGGCCAAATGGGCTAGGGGCATTGGATACATAAGATTAATACAATATATATATTATGCCCACTCTAAAATATTTAACTTTGCTCGTACTGTCTAACACAGTACATTATGCTCATTGGAATTTTAATTAGTAGATAACAATAGCAGCTACTATTTAGTGAGCACTTGCAAGCCATTAGTGTAAACACTTTAAATATCACGAGATATTTGTTCTTTCACGAGAAACTGATGAGAATGGGTATTTTTATCATTATCTCTATTTTACAGGAGAGAAAGCAGGGACTCAAAGAGCTTAACTCCCTCAATCCCAGTTCACAATAGTATTAGGTAGCAGAACTTGGAATTGAATCCAGGTGATCGAATTTATCTGCCGTGACATTTCCTTGTAGTTAAACCAGTGATGTGTGCAGGTACACAGGCAGTAAAAACTGAATGGACACATGTAGGTAGATGGCTGTGTTTCAAGTGGTCAGAATATTACCATATTCCCGTGGTATAATTTATTATTTTCTAAATGAGGAAAGGCAAAAGAAACTCTCTCACACTTTTAATAACTATCATCACTGAGAACTGAGCTTTCAAGAGCAGAATTTTCCAGGTAGACACTCAACTCTTAAAAAATAGATTGTAAAGTTTTATTTTGATAAAAATTTTCTAATATATACCATAAAGAAACCTTTGATGGTCAATAGAGTAGGAGTGGTTAGTGGATCCCCCACTATAAGAACAAAGTTGGTCTGTCTCCTAAACTGTCCTTTCCCCTTTCTGAATATCTGCTACTCAGTGTTACCTGCTTCTTACATGTGCTACTGTGACATATCTCTACCATTTTCTTCTTTTTCTCTCTCTTTGTTCTTCTTTCCTCATTTATTTCCTCTTTTCTCTGTACTTTGATTTGAAAAATATGGCTTTTTATAGACAGAATACACCTTTGTATTCCATTATCAAAGAAAATAATTATTTTCTCATGCCTGTAATCCCAGCTCTTCGGGAGGCCAAGGTGGGAAGATCCCTTGAGATCAGGAGTTTGAGACCAGCCTGCACAACATAGCAAGAGTTCATCTCTACAAAAAGAATTTGAAGATTAGCTGAGAGTGGTGGCATGCTTTGTAGTCCTACCTACTTGGGAGGCTGAGGCAGGAGGATCACGTGAGCCCAGGAGTTAGAAATTACATTGAGCTGTGATTGTGCCACTGCACTTTGGCCTGGGCAACAGAGTGAAACTCTATCTCTATAAAACAAAGTAAATAAACAAAAAGTAAATGATCACAATGCATTGAATGTGTTTCTGATATTTGTCTTCCTACCCAATTTCCTTGTTGCTTCTTGCCCAGGAATTATCCAATTGGAAACAAAAAACTTTTTTAGGGGATCTAAATCCCAGTTAGGCTACAATGGGCCACCAGTACTTCCTAGTAATCCTTCCACATTTTCAATTCACTTTCCCCCTCTCTAAAAGGACACCTTATTCTTTCTTCTCAAACATGGAACACATCCTTCTCCATCTCAGCTGATGCTCTCTACCTCTAATTTTACTGAAAAAAACTAGAGGCAATACCAAGAGATATGCCTAATGTTCTACCACCAAATACACCCATTGACCTGTGTCCATACCCATATGTACTCTCTCTTTGCTCTTTATGCCATGTTCTGGGCTATTCCTTTTTATGATCTTGCAAATCACTAATTTTCTCTTCTGCTACATCAGAATTCAAATCTAGGAATACATTTGTACTCTAATGACTATATTTTTTCATTTACAAATTTCTAATCACCTCTTTTGTGCTTCATTTTTGCTTATTTTTATCCTATAATTTCTTATTCTTTTTAGTAGAACTTATGCTTTTATCTCTTTGAACCCTGCAATCCTATTTACATTAAAATCTTAACAAACTGCTCCAGAGATAAAATTAATTTTATCTCCAGTCAATTCACATTCTAATTATTGATTTTGTTGGTTTTCTTTCTAAGCATTAGTCCTATCCCACGTGTTTTGGAATTTGAGTTTGCAGGCTCATATTGAAGCATTGGAAGCTTTTAATATTTTTCTTTCTAGCTCTTCCCCATGGCTTCAACCATGAGTTCATTCTTTTCTAGCAGCAGGCCCTCAATCAAAAGCCAAATCTAATAGTAACAGCTTGAAATGTCAGCCCAAAGGTGACATTGAGGACTCCACAGGTCCAGTCACAGAGGAATTTGGCAGCTTGGGTCAAATTTTGACTGTGAGATTGTATCTCTGTACCCCCATCTCTCTGGGTCCACAGCTTCCTAAAAGCCATATCTCCAAGGAGAAGTCATTTTGAGTTTTAATATTTTTTTCAGAGCTAGGAGTGGTGGCATGCTCCTTTAGTCCCAGCTACTCAAGAGGCTGAGGCAGGAGGATCACTGGAGGCCAAAAGTCTGAGGCTGCAGTGTGCTATAATCATCCCCGTAAATAGCCATTGTACTCCAGCCTGGGCAATGTTAAGAACTGTCTCTAAAAATAAAATTTAAAAAAAATTTTAAAAATAGTTTTTCAGCCTCACTCCCAAGAATAGAGGTGTTTTCAAGCTGTAAGATTGGAATCAATCTCTCATGAAGTGATTTTACTGTCCTCTGCCCCTCTGGAGCTGAAACCCTAGCCAGTAGTCAATGATTTCTGAATTTTCCATAAACTTTACGACTTCAGCCTACTTACTTTGACATTTTGTTCTATTTTCATCTAGGAGATGTTTGTTTTTTTAAACCTGGGCTTATCTGTATTATTTACTTCTTTTAGATTTGATCTAATATTGTCATGAGTTTGGAGCAGAGTAGGTTATCAAAGCTTGCGCTCAGTGAGCCATCTTGCCTAAGTGGTACCCACATACTCTGCCTTCTCTTGTTCCTATCAAAAGCCATCTCCTCATTTGTGCTCTGCATTCCATCCCAGTTGACTTCTGGAGGACTTTACTCCTGCAATTATTCCCCCTCTTTCCTGAACCATTGGTTTCTTTTCTCCTGAGCCATTCCCATTATTATACAAACAGGCTGAGGTATCGCCTGTTTTATAAAACAAAAAATTCCCTGAATTCACATTCTCCTTCTGTTTTTTCACATGTTTCTGCTCTTCTGCTCTTCTTCATGCCAAAACTTCATGAAAGAATTCTCTGTACTTTCTTCACTTTCTCACTCCTCATTCTTCTTTTAATCAGTCATTCATTCATCCCTGAGACTCCACTACAAAAGCAATGCTTTGCTCATGTTAAGTTTGAGTTGCCAAGTGGGCATCCAAACAGAGTAAGTAGTTTTGTTTGTTTTTTTAAACTAGTTTTCTGATTTAGTTTTATTTTGTTATAGTCCCTGTTACCCATCCCCAATCTTATTCTCTTCCCATGAGTATCCATGTTTTATTTTTTAATTAAAAAATTTTTTTTGAGACAGATTCGTGCTCTGTTGCCCAGGCTAGAGTGCTCTGGTGTTAGCCTAGCTTACAGCAACCTAAACTCTTGGTCTCAAGCGATCCTCCTGCCTCAGCCTCCCAGAAAGCTAAAATTACAGGTGTGAGCCATTGTATGCAGTCCAGAGTAAGTAGTCTTGAGGCTCAGAGAAGTACAGGGCTGGAGATATCAATGAGAGAATCTTCAATATATTGATGTTATGGCAGAAACTACTAGGTGTTCATCAAACATTCTTTTTCCTCTTCCTTCCTGGTATCAGAATTTCAAGTTTAGCTGAGCCTGGAATAAAGGCTATAACTACTAGCCTCCCTTGCAGCAAGATGTAAACACATGACAGAGTCTAGCTACTGAACCAATGAAATAAACAGGCAAACCTGTGTGTGTGTGTGTGTGTGTGTGTGTGTGTGTGTGTGTGTAGGGGGATTGGACTTCCCAAAAAAGCCCTTTAAAAGGGCTGATCTGCTGGGAGGTGCCCCTTTCTATCTTCCTTCTGCCAGGAATGTGCATGTGATGCCTAGAGTTAAATCAGCCATGTCAGATCGTACAGTGGACCTGAGAATGTAACTCATATGTTCACAGCAGCCTGAGTCTCTGATGACTTTGCCAATCTGCCCTATCAGCTGTGGACTGCCTCCTTCTGACTCATGTAAGAGAATGAACTCTTTTGTGTCAAGCTATGGTAGATGGATCTTTGTTATCAGCAGGTGAGCACAATTTCTTAGAGAGAAGATGATATTTAAAGCCATGGAACTGGATGGGATGATCTGGAAAGTGAGTGAGGATTGAAGAGGGAAGAGGACCACACCAGAACCTATGGAACACCAACAGCTTAACATGAGGAAAGAGATCAACAATTAGGCATCAACCAGGTAGCAGCAGAACCGGGTCTGGTTGGTGTCCTGGAAGCAAGTGAAGAAAGTATTGAGGTAAGAAGTGGTAATTCATTGTCAAATGCTGCTCATAGGCCAAGTGAAAGGAGAACTGAGAATGGTCCATTGGATTTAGCAGCATGGAGGTCACTGGGACCTTGACAAGAGCAAGTTCAGGGGACGTGGGGAAAAACCTGATGGGAATGGGTATAAGAGAATGGAAGGAGAGGAAGACAGAAAGTATAAGCAACTCTTTCAAGTATTTTTGCTTCTCCTGCTGAGAATCAAGGCAGCAGCTGGAGAAGTGGGCTCCAAAGAGGTTATGTTTGTTTGCTTAAGATGAAAAAGACAATAGCGTGTTTGATGTTTGTGGGAATGATCTAATTTAGTGATGTAAGAACAAGAGGGTATATATCCTTATTTAAATGGTGTTGCTCCCTGAACTTAACTCTAATAATAATCACCTTAATTAACACTTTATTATATTTCCATAACTAGCTGTCGTGTAGCTACCTTTTCTTGGCTCCTTTTCATTTAGCATAATAAAAAAATAATAAACACAATTAATTAAAAATAACATAGAGAAAATAATTTTACAGAAAATGCTTGGCTTTAAGAAAACAATTAAAATATACGCTAATTCAATCTTATTTAGATTGCATCATTTAGATTCTAAGTGCTTCAAATACATACATATATAAATCTCTAATTTATTAGAAGTATAGATTGAAGAGAAAAAAGAAAAAAGAAAAGTGCAGTAATTTTACCTTTGTATACCTTTTAATCTAAGGATAGGAACTTTGATCTGCAATGTATAAGGCAGGATTTGAGGGTGTCCTTCCTGTCCATCCTAGAATTATAGCAAAAATAAATAAATACCATTTTAAAATAAAATTACTTGCTTCAAAAAGTGCTTAAAATGTTACTCAATATTAGATAAGGATGGACATGACTAGAATGTGAATGTCGAACTTTAACTACTCATAGTGTTCGTGGAAATTGGAACTGTATCATGACCAGAGGTGGATTCTTTTGTGTGCTAATGGTAATTTGAACCATGTGGCTCTCTGGGAAGGAACTATGGTGCCCCCTGCTGGGGGAATGACGGGTAGGGCTCTCCACATAGGGCCAGGCTTAGTGTAAACAAGGAGGTTGCAAATTGAAAAACTTAAGAGGATGAGGATTTAGAATAAAGAAAGAAAAAGAATCCAAGATAAAGTGCTCATGTACGAACAGGCTGAGGTAGTTGGTCTTCAGGAAAAATCACAGCAAGGGCAGGAAAAAGAGTCATAGCAAGAAAAGAACCATAGTACATGAAACTTAAGATGCATAAATTTAAATGGAGGTTTCGGTTTCAGACTCCCTCCTTTTTTTTTTTTTTCTGTTTTTCTTGTCACCCTGGCTAGAGTGCAGTGGCATCATCACAGCTCCCTGAAACCTCTATCTCCTGGGCTCAAGCAATCCTCCCGCCTCTGCCTCCAGTGCAGCTGGGCCAACAAGGGCATCACACCACCCTGCCCCCTAATGTTTTGAAAAATTTTTGTAGAGATGGGGTTTCACTAAGTTTCTCAGCCTGGTCTTGAACTCCTAAGCTCAAGAAATCCTCCCGCCTCGGCCTCTCAAAGTGCTGGGATTGCAGATGGGAGCCACCATTCCCCACCCCAGACCCTTTTTAAAGGACATCTATGAATCCCCTGAGTTTGCAGACCTCACATGGGTCTAGACTTCCTGCTAAGAGAAGGCAGTATTTTCTCAGATGTGCCAGTGGTCAATCTTGAAACACAAAAAAGCTCTTGAGAGATTCATCATAATTTCAGAGAAATGTTGGGGTAGAAAAAAAGTCTGAGGAGAAAGTAGGAAATGGCAAAGGCTCTGATAACGGTGAATGCTGGGGACGGCTGGGGAAGTGATGCCTTTTTCAGGGGGCCATCGGTATCCCCTTGCACAATGGCTTATGAATCGCTATTCCAAGTTATTTTAATTATTTCCTGTCTCACTTCAGACATACATATATAAATTATGCTTAATTTACATAAATTATATAAATATTTTATATATTTTAATATATTTATATATTTTAAAAAATTTTAAACATTTTTATATATTTATATATATTTAAATATATATAATAAAATGTATATATTATATTTTATAATATATATTATATATAATTTAAAAATATATATAAAAATATATTTTTATATATTTATATATTTAAAATTTTTTTAAAACATTTTTAAACATTTAAAAATTTTTTCAAAAAAATTTAAAAATTTTTAAATATTTATATATTTACAAATTATATAAATATAATTTATATAAATTAATAATATAAATTATGCTTAATCAGACAATTATGCTTAATAGAGGTGAAATTGGAGAGAGACACTAGTATCATAAGATTAAAGACTTATCGATAAGTGAAATTGTTGGCCTGGAGTTTATGAGCCAGAGCACTCATGAATGGCTTCAGGAAGATCCACAAACATGGGGGTGAATGTAATTTTCTTTTATGTCTTTCCCAATATTGAAAACTATAGTTGTGGGTAGAGAAATTTTTTTGTGTAACATATTTTTATTAAAGCATTGTTACACACCAAACAAGTAAAAAGCAGCATGCAAAAAACAATATACAGGTGGTAATCTATAATTGTCATCGTTAGCCTGTTATAATATCTAACAGGCCATTCTTTGATCTGAATTGAAAATGTAACATGTCGTTAAGATTACGAACATCTGTCTGTCTATACCTAATGCCAGCTTAGGCAAGGAAATACAACACCCCCACCCCCCAAAAATCAATTTCTCTCTCTCTCCCCACCTCCCATCCCTGGTTATACACCTGACCTATGGAAGTAGGAAGGCAGAATTGTTAAACACCTTACCTATGGAAGTAGGAAGGCAGAAAAGCTGAAGTGGCCCCTTACATCCTGGAAATACACCACATGGTCTGCCTCTTTTGCCTGAATAAAAGTCTCAATTGGAAAACATTAAAAACTTTTCCCAAATTGGATTTGCTCCAACACAAAGGTGTATTTTCTCCAGCAGGGGTGGGGAACCTGCAAGATCGCTTGCTGTGCGTTACTAGATAAAAGATCTTGGTGAAGCAATACGCCCTGGAAATGGTTAAGCTGATTTGCGCTTTGGAGGAAAATTTAAAAACTAAAACATTTCTGTCAAATGTTGTCATCCATTCCAGAATCGCTAAAATCTGTTCCAGTGTTCTGAAGCAGATTATGGAGGAATTGCTGTTTCCCTTCACTGTGACAGTATTGACTTCTCTCAGCAGAGCCAAGTCCAGGGTCCCACGTTATTTGCTCAAGGACAGCATCAAATAAGGATTCCTATTTTGGGAGCCCTTTTGGAAAGTTCAAAGGCCTCCGGTGGTGTTGCAGTTGTAAAAACCTTATTTGCCAAACAAAACTTGAACTCAAAGAAACATTGGTACTGTGCATGGTTGGAAAACCAGCAATGCTTGGAAGCACACCTAGGTCCTCTGTTTTGGTGAAGAAAGAAACTCCACACGTCAGTGTGATTCATTCCATTCAAGATTGTCTTGCATTAGTGTCAAAGATAAATCCCAAATACAATTTTGCTTACTACCATGGAAGTCCTCAACCTATTCAGTAGTAGGGTCTTGTATTCCTATCTTTTCAAGAAGTTTTGTTAGGAAAACAGATCATGAAGTTGTCCTCTGCTATACAGAAATCTATCAGCCATCTGGAAATTAAGTCTAATAGCACTTAATTGAACTTGAGATAAATAACTTTTGGATAACTCCTACTTAGTCTTAAGATCTCAGATTAAACAATGGTTAACTCTCCATTATTGGTTTGCACAGAACCATGTACCTTTCCTCCACAGCAATTTTACATGTGTGTTTGTGATTTTTTTTTATTAATGTCTGTCTTCCCCATTAGATCGTGGGCTTAATAGAGCCAGGCACTGATTCTGTTTTAGCTGATCATTGTGTCTCTAACACACAACACAGTGCTGGGCACGTGGTGGGTGCCTGATAAATACTTAGAAATATAGGAATGAAATGAACAGAAGAATGAACGGCAGGAAAGAGGTTTTTCTGGAAGAGGTTTTCAGACTCATGTGACCATTTGAACAACAAAAAAAAATGCAGCTGCTGCTATTGTAAGGCTCATAAACTAATTCTCACATAATCTTATCAGATAGGGGTTATATTATCCACTGATGAAGAAATCAAGGCAGGTAGAGGCAAGTAACTTGCTTATGTTGCCATGGTTAATAAGCAGGTAGAGCAAAGCTTCTAACCCAGGCAGACTAAATTTCGAGCCCAGACTCCTAACTCAGGGTTCCATACTCACCATTATGGGAGCTGCTAGAAAACTACCTCTCTGGAAGTGAAGCTTGGAGGTCAATAGCTGTGGAAACTTTCCAGATCTAGGTGAAATTCTTCTGGCAGCTAGAGTCCAGAGTAGCAATCCCTCTACAGAAAGAAACTTGTAGAACATGGAAACATTGCGAATCTCTTTGCAGGTTACTTCTGCTCAAAATACCATATAGATAGTGCCAATGACAAAGATATCTTCAATGACCTGAGGACAAAGGAATGGTATACATGGAATCCAACTCAAAAAGTGTTTGAGAATCCTGCAATTTTTTGATACAAGCCAACCCTCACTTGGAAAGGCAAGCAAGGGGAATTTTTATTCCATCTGCAACTACCTACCCTTGGAAGTCAGGAATTTCATAACTTTCTGTCGTCAGTACTAGAGTTGACATCTGTGGAATGTCAAAGTTGACAAATGTTATCATGCCAGTGACCAAAGTTAAAGTTCTCATTAAAGTTAAAAAAGAAAATCCATGTACTTTTGAAATTTCCTTTTAAGCAGAAGTTTCCTATTGAATTCCTTTTTTTTTTTCATTTTAAATACATAATTTGGATTTATTTCTTAAATTTTTAGTTATTGGCCATTTTTTTTTCTAAGAATATAAGTGAAAAAAATCCAACTCATTGTTTAATAAAAGGTTCTCTGTCTCCGAGGAGGCAAAATATTGTGTGCAAATTTGTGCATGTGCTTACAGGCACATTTTAGAGTCTATGACCCCAAAGTAATTAAGAAACACCAGTCTCTAGGTTGAAACCATCTCTTATAACTTTCAAGCTGAGAAGTGGGTAGTTTACAGTGCTAATGTATTAGGAGAATAGGATTTTGTGGGAAGTCTGTACATGAATATTCTCTATATGTTCCCCCAGATTCACTGTCTACTCTATCCAGCTCTTCTTTGAACCTCTGGCAACTGAGCTCTGGAGTATACATCATGGCTCCCCTGCCTTCTGATTTACAGTTTGTTCCAGAAATCACTGGGCAGGAGTAGAGGCATAGCTGGCTTTCTGCAAGGCCACAGTATGGCAGCAGTTGTGTGCCTCCACCTACGGCCCCACTTCTGTCTGGTGGCACTTCCCTTCAGCTTTGGCCCTTGCCAGGTTCCAGTAGCCAATCCCTCCCATTGCCCCATTAGTCCTCAGATTTACTTGGGTTATGGTTCTTCAGGCTGGGAAGTCCAAAGGCATGGTCCAGGCCTCTGGCAAGGGTCATCCCATGGCAGAAGCCAGAAGAGCAAGAAAGCACATAAGACAGGGGGAGAAAATCAAGCAGAACTCACCATCTTTTCAGGAGCCCACTCCTGAGATAAAGGCATTAATCCATCGCCTTTATCTAATGCCTGAGATAAAGGCATTAATCATCCCAAGGGCAGGGACAGTGTTCAGCTGTGGTCACCGCGGTATTCCCAGCTCAGCACCAGCCTTGGCGAAAGGTGTGAGGGGCTCTTCAGAAACCAGGTACAACCCTCCCCAAGTAACCAACCTGTGTTCTGCCCTGAGGTGTTTTACTGACGCGAAGATTTGAGCTAGGGGTGGCAGAGGCCTCTTGAAGGCCCCACCTTTCAATACTGTTACAAAGGCAATGACGTTTCCAATATATGAACTTTTGGGGGACACATTCAAACTACAGCATAAACATAGTCAAAACTTGTAGTATGTAGTATATTATATTATTATATGTAAGTATTTAGTATATTATATTATTATATGTCACTTATACCTCAGTAAAGCAGTTTAAAAAGAGACAACACAAGACATGCAAATTTGTGATTTAATAGTTTTCAGTTTACTTATGTATGTGGTTTTTTATGTATAAAGTAGGTGAAGAGCACAATTAAGGTCAGTTGTACTAAACAAAATGCTCACCAATGAAAATAAGCTATCTAGTTGTTCAACAAATAAATGTGTTACAAGATCATCCTTTTTTGCGTATTTCCATTGTGTAATATATCTACAGTTTCTCAAAGAGAAGCATTGACTTAAAATTGGTAAACATTGACATTAAATATGAAGGTAAGTTATTCTATAAGTTTTGTTATTCTTTTTAAATATTTCTTAATCTTTAACTGGTTTAATTCTATTTCTGTCTTAGAATTATTTGAAAGAGGAAATGACAATTGATATATTTTTTAAATGCTAATAATTTTGATACCAATATTTCAAAGTCAAACAGATCCCAATTTGAACTATTGCTTTAATCATAGTTAGAGCCTCCTAGTTTTAATATGCTCATTAATAAAAAAAAGAAAAATCATTCCTACTTCTTAGGGTTTTTATAAAGAGTAAATGTAGTAATGCATATAATGTATTCAACAAATATTAGTTCCTTTCCCTTTGTTCTTCCTAAGCAGATTCTTAAATTTCAGTAAATCATACTCTATGTAGGTAAATAGGTAATAGGATGACAAATGAGATGTTTCCAGGAATCTTGGAGTGTCAGATGTGGCCTTGAGATTGGGATTGGTGGGATAAGTGCCCACATAAAGAGAGACACTATACACACCCCCTTCGGGGTAGCCACGCTGGTCCAACAACCAGTGCCCACCAAGAGCCCGGCAATTCATTGGAGGAGATACTTCCTTCATGGAATTCTGGAAGGTAGATAAAACACTGCAGATGTACATCCCCAGGACTGCAACAAGATCACAATGCAGTGTACAGTGACTCAGAGTTCTCAGGGAAACATGACATGTGTCCTCTGGAATTCAGGGGCAAAGAGGCTGGTGCCTGGATGAGCCTGAGCACAGGAGGCTGCCTAGAGCTGCCAGCAATGTCCGGGCCAGGAGGCAGGACCGCAAAGGCCCGGCATCCTGTTCACACACAGCTGTAAATATTATGCATTCCAATGGAACTATTAATAGTAACTTCTCATACCCAAATAAGAGTTGCCTTCACAAACTAAAGACAAATACACATATATCTATAAGATGGAAGGGGAGTTTAGGGCTTCGTTGGACTTTTCTTCCATGTTTATTTAGTTCAAATACATATGGGTAAGAAACAAACATGAATTCTTAGGAGGTTCCAGCTAGAGGCAGAAGTATTTGAATACATTATTCAACTCTTTGGAATAAAATTACATTTGAAGGTAGGGATATTTACTTCTCTTAACCATAAATATTGTTTGTTCCAAATACAAGTAAATAGAAGCATAGAGGGTAATATTATTGAATTTGTAAAGTATTAGTTAAGTTGAATCAGATACATTCTAGACCAAAAGCTATTCTCTGTTCCCAGAACAATTAAACACTTCTGGTGCCTTGGGACAGGCTGTTAAGTGAAGGAGGCAAAGATGGCCTCTGTCTATGGGCCCTTGGGTCATTTGTTTCTTTCCTGCAGGCTGAGACCCACTATAACTCAAAAGCACACTAGCCCCAAACTTAAATTTTTACAACTCCAGTTATTTTAAAAATAGTCTGACCAATAAAATTTTAGCCACTTAGAGCCTGCCTGCTTTGCATACCCTGCAAAACCTCACCCAGCAGCTGTCACCTATTGAGAAGATAGAGCCCTGCAGTCATAAGGCCTAAGCCACTGCAGCCAACCAGAGCTCTCTGACCCAAAGACTCCCTTTTCTGGTCCCTCTCTCCCCTCAGAGTTCCCTCGCCCTCCTCCCTCACCAGGAAGCCTCTGAATGGTCTCAGGCTGTGAGCTTAGTGTCACCCAGTCATCTTCTTTGTCACTGCCTCTCCTGGTCATCCTTTTCCTTGATCAGCCTCAAATCCCTTGAGCCCCTACATGGACTAGTTATACATTCAGAGGGAAAACTGCCTTGGTCAGGTGGATCTGGAAAAATAACAATAATAAATAAATAATAATAAAAAAAGAAATTTGGTGGGAAAATGATAAAATGCTGCTGATTATGATTAAGATATAACTAGAGAAACGAAAAATTGTGAACTACATCTAAAGTTCATTGATCGTAATCTGAGACTATTAAGGAGAGAAATGGTATGAAATTTTACAAAGATTCAAAAGATGTAAATTTGGGATAGGCAACCAACTATGTTTCAAACCTAAATAAATTCTTCCTATTTCTACCACGTAGTCAATGAGAATGAACCATGATCTTGGTTCCGTCATTTACTATTAATAGTTGTGGGAAGTTGGCCAAGTTTCTCTTTTGTTTTTAATCTCTCTGAATTTCCAGTTCTATAGCAATAAAATGGAGATAATCATGCTTATTGTGAAGTTATTATGACTATTACTTGAGATAACAAATGTAAGACACCTGGCACATAACAGGCTTTCAAAATTTGTTAGCTCTCCACCCTACATGTGATGAAAACACATTTTTCTTTAAAAGAAAATCTGTCACGTATGTGATATATGTCGCTGATCTTTATAAACACTCAAGAATAATTTTTCAGCAATAATTTAGTAAAGAAAAAGTGAACTTTTGCAAAGGTAGAAAGGGTTCCAGTCAGTTGCCTATGAAAAAAGGCTATTCTTACTGTTCCCCTGTCTTTGCCTTAAAAGAAGTCCTTAGGAAAACAAGTGAGTGGAAGAGTGTCTTTCCCACTTTCAGCAGTACTTTGGTTTCATGTGGAAGGCAGTGTGGTCTAGTGGCTAAAGAGAACAAAGATTGTGGAGCCAGCTGATTACTCGCTTCTTCTGTAGAGAAGGCGAGTCATGCAGTCACCAACCTGAGAGGCCCTGAGCAAATCCCTTGACCTCCCAAGCCCCAGCCAAACCCATGGCAACAAAGCAAAATGTGCTAAAGTCAAGCCCTGTTTTCCTGGAAGTAAAGCATCTTTAAATAGGTCGAAGTGCTTGGGAATTTTCTTTTTTAAGTGTCTTCCAGCAACATGAACCCCGAATGCAGTAGCCAAAAAAATGAGAATACAAATGTCACTGCTTTACATCAAAATCCAAATATCAAAATCATGGAGATGGCAATTTCTCACATCCTTCATTGCTAAATATTTGGTTTAAGCTTCCATTACTTCAAGCAGAACTGTATATTCTGATGTCTAAAATGTTGATTTAGAAAAGGGAGTGTAAGGGATTCCTTACATACATGAAAGATCCCCCTTTCAATCTGGATTCCTACCATATGTGGGACAAAGGACGGTCTGCATTTTGCTTAGAACCTCACACCGAACTTCAAAACATTTTTAAGATGTTTGTTCTAAAAGTTTCTAATCCAAGGCAAAGACCTGGAGAATATTTGCTGTAGGAAGCAGGACAGATTTTAGTCAACATATAGCTGCAGACTGAAAGAGGTCCCAGGATGTCCAGCTTCTACATTCATTTATTCTGCATTCTAGACCCCAAATAGCATTTGGATCAGCTTTTAAATCCATCAAACTGTCAAAACGTACACACAAACGCATCCAATATCCCAAAAAAAAAAAAAAAAAAAAAAAAAAAATCTCTGCAACACATACCCAAGGGTCTAATGCCACCTAAAGGCAACTATAGCAAATTGCAAAAACAAAAAAATACATGACAAAATAATAAAACTTTTCACTCTGGATACAAACATAAATAATATGTCCTTAGCTTAATATGTTCCTGTATTGACACCATACAACACCTACTAAAGTCAATGAAATTTTTGTCAACAAATCTAGCATAATAAAGAAAATTAAAATACTAATAGCTGCTCAGGAGGGAAAAGGTGTGTGTTTTTATGTGTATGTGGTCAGCATTACAATAAATCAAATAACTAAGATTAAAACTACATAGGGAAAAGTCTTTTTTTTTTTTTTTTTTTTTTTGAGACAGAGTCTCACTTTATTGCCCAGGCTAGAGTGAGTGCCGTGGCGTCAGCCTAGCTCACAGCAACCTCAAACTCCTGGGCTCAAGCAATCCTGCTGCCTCAGCCTCCCGAGTAGCTGGGACTACAGGCATGTGCCACCATGCCCGGCTAATTTTTTTTTTCTATATCAATTAGTTGGCCAATTAATTTCTTTCTATTTATAGTAGAGATGGGGTCTCACTCTTGCTCAGGCTGGTCTCGAACTCCTGAGCTCAAACGATCCGCCCACCTCGGCCTCCCAGAGAGCTAGGATTACAGGCTTGAGCCACCGCGCCCGGCCGAAAAGTCTTTTTAAAATGCAATGCTGGATAGACAAAAGGTAGAAGCAACCTAAGTGTCCACGGACAGATGAATGAATAAACAAAAGGTATGTACATACAACGAAATATTATTCAGCCTTAAAAAGGAAGGAAATTCTGACATGTCACAACATGGATGAAACCTGAAGGCATTATTTAAGTTAAATAAACCAGTCACAAAAGGATAAATATTGTATGATTCCACTTATATGAGGTACTTGGAGCAGTTAAATTCATAGAGACAGGAAGTAGAGGGGTGGTTGCCAGGGGCTGAGGGGACTTAGTGTCTAATGAGTATAGAGTTTCAGCTTGGCGAGATGAAAAAGTTCTGGACATGGATGGTGGTGATGGTTACGCAACAATGTGAATATACTGAACACCACAGAAGTCTATGCTTAAAAATGGCTAAGATGGTAAATTTTATGTTACCATGTATTTATGATATATTTTAACACACACAACACACAAATTCAATGCTGGTGTAAGAGGGTTGAGATATACTAATACACTGCTGATAGATGTAAAAAGTGATGCAACATTTCTGGAAAATAATACAACCATAGGTAGCAAAATTTTAAATGTTTATATCTTTTGATTAATTAATTCTATACTTAGGACCCCATCTAAGATATACATAACAGAGATATATTCAAAGAATTATGTACAAGGATGATCATCAAAAGCTTATTTACAAGAGAGAAAAATAGGAAATGGCCTACAAATCCTGTAACTGAGGATTATAAAAATAAATTTCAGAGAACCCATATAGATTTGTGTGTTGCAACTATAACCACGTTTATAAAGAATACTTACTGGCATGCAGCGCTAAGTGGAAAAAAGGGAATTTCTGTGTATTTTATAAACATTCTCTAAGTATTTGTCATTGTTAATTGGTAAAAATGTGCACATATATTTAACAATTTGTGACTTAAGGAAAGAGTTGAATTAATTTGCTATTTGAAATACTTCATGAGGTTATTTTATTTAAGCCAAGCCTCAGAATGACTCATGACCACATTATACTAATAGCCCAAACTATATTCTGTTTTAATTTAATGAGAAATCTATTGAGGATGTTTAAGAATTTTTAAGGCTTATGTTGAGATATAATTAGCCTTTTATTTAAAAAATTATTTGGACATTCAGATTTATTAAAAATCCACATCATATCTACCACCATAAGAAATATATCAGGCCCTTAACAAATTAAATAAGTTTCATCTAAAACCATCATCTCTCTCCAGCTACCCGTCGAGTTCATTTGAACTTAAATGGCATGATACAACTTTTCGATTAACAGAATGCTTGTTCTGTCACAATAAATAAAATAAGCATTCATCTCTATGCCAAAGATAATGCTTTAAAATACTGATTGCTTTATTCAATTCAGTAAGTATTTACTAAGTACAGTCTAGATATTACAGATAAAGCAGGGAACAAAACAGACAAAAATCCCTGCCCTCATAGAATCTACAATCTAGTGAGGAAGAGAGAAAATAAATAAATTAAATAAAGAGCATATTAGATTCTGGTAGGTAGTATGGTGAAAAATGAAACAGAAAAAGTAAATAGAGAGTGTTGGAGGGGAGTAAGTAGAGGGATGAGGAAAAGTGACCTGTGAGGAGAAATGAAGAGATTGAGAGAGTGAGCCATGACTATGGACATCCAGTAAAAGGTGAAGCCCAGGCATAGCATGTGCAAAGGCCCTGAGGCAGGAGCAGCAAGGAGGCTGGTGTGCCTGCAGCAGAATGAGCCAAAGGGAAAACAGGAGGTCAGAGAGGGGGAGGGAGTGGGAGCTCATATAGGGCCTCCTCCAAGATCTTCATTAGGACTTTGGCTTTTGTTCTACAAAAGTGTCCGTGAAGCCTGGAAACATAACTATTTACATAATTTTATGTTTTACAGATTGAAGATGTCCTGGATGGCATTATTTTTATTTGCCTAGGTTTTCAGACTTTATGAACACTTTGAAATGAGATAAGAAGTCATTTGGAGGGACAAGTGGATGACATACTTCCGGTTCAAAGGTTTCATCCTTGCACAGGTGAGCTTAGAGATGTTCCCATAGCGAAGGCAGGGCCAGACAGTGAGTGGACATGTGCAAGCACTTTTTCAAGCCTCTGCTCGAAAACATCTCATTGGTCATATCAAGTCACATGGCTGAGACCAGAATAATATCCTGAGGCAGAATGTCTCATCCAGAATGGGCAGGTATTATAAAGTGACAAGGACATGGATACAGGGAGGAGTGAAGAACTGGGGCCAATAATCAACGAAACTCTCTGTTGGGAGGGAGCTGCTACAAGAACTTCCCCTGTCTGAGCCAGATGAGAGCCTAAGGACTTGCACTAGAGAACACTTGTGCTAGCATCTGAACTCCACAGTTCCTGTGGAAAGTGTGGCTCTCAAAGATCAATAGGCCCCTGGGAGGAAGGTCAATATATCAGGTCTAGCAGCCAGAGAGAGGATGAATGCCCAGAACAATGCCTTATTAAAAGAGAGCTGTTGGAAGAGAGTTCAAAGTGTAATGAGAACTCTAAAGGAATTTCATGAACAGTACAAATGGACTAGGAATTCAGCATCTTGATTCAAAAAGGAGATGTTTAAAGTGGAGACTCAAAGTATTGCCTGACAATCAAGTGAAAGAGATCTCAAAGCATAGAACAAAAATACAAAGAGGTGGAAATCATTAGGGAAATGATCAAAGATTTGAAGGATAGAGCCAGAAGATCCAATGTATGAGTAACAGGCAATCCACAGGGGAATAAGAAGAAATAATGGAAAAAGAAAATAATGAAGCATAGAAAACTTCCTTGTGCTGAAGAAAGACATGCATCTGCAGACTGAAAGGGCTCACTGAATTCCAGATGGTTTTAATAAGAAAAGGCATATTTCCTAGGCATACTCTTGTAAATTTAAAAGTCCAAGAATGATGAGAAAATCATAAAAGATTCTATATAATCAGAAAAAATTTTACTTAGAAAAGAAGACAAATTACCATCTGATTTCAAATCAGTAATATTAGAAGCTAGAAATTGATAGAGTGACATCTACACGTTACTGGGAGGAAAGGACTGAAATGCTAGAATAGTTTACATAGACAAAAAAAAAAAAAGACCAAAACCAAACCAAACCAAACCAACAATTGGAAAACTGGGAAAGAAAGTTATATACAGGGATTCAGAGAATATATCACCCCTGTACTTGATCTCAGAAAAATGCTTGAGAAATAACTCTAACCGAACAATACATACATCAGAACAGAAGCTTTAAGATGAGTGTTCAGCAAACAAGGGAAAATGACCACACGTCACACGTATAGTTGCATTCACAGGGAAGACTCCCATTGTCCATATGTTCTGGGGCAGTGCAGAGACTTCTGGCTGAGTCAGCCTGTGGGGAAGAGACTCCAACCCTTGGGCTCTGAGGCTTTTAAGCTCCATTATCAGGGAAGCATCAGCATCCCAGCCCCAGCCCCTACCCGCCACCAGGCATGATCAGAGCCCAGGACACAACAGCAATATGACAGGGCAGAAACTTGGATCTAGCTCTGTTCTTCCAGGTCAGCATTATCTTTTCATCTCCTGGCATGAAATAAGTAGAGACTAGAGTCCAAGCCTTGAAGCTCCGTGATACGGCGAGCTGGTTGCCTGACTCACACCTTAACATTCACAGTTGGGGAAGAAACAACCCGTTCCCTGGTGTCACCAGGGTGGGGGAGCCTGGGTCCATACTCACCATTGGCCAGTATCTTATGCACTCAGCAATAATCAGTGTCCAGGGAACTTGGCAGGAAGTCAACTCTTTTTCTGAAAGGCCATCCTGCAAGGGGATCAATCTTGCACAAGTTAACTCTTACCTCTTGGTACCTCCCTTGCAACTCTGATCCCCAAGTTTGCCCTTGCTACGTCATACCCCACTCTGTCAGCACTGTGTTTCAACTCTAGGGCTGGTCACTGACTTGTGGAGGTTATACTATGGGTAATTAGGAATGACCAAGAGCAACCCTGCCCTGCCCACCAGAACACTCTGTAGCTCAGCGTACAGATAATGTGTACGCAAAGCAGACAGAAGAGGCCATTTGTGAGAACAGCCTGAAAGATGCACATTACCCAGTCTGGTATGTAAAACAGGACCAGCATGTATCGGGTACAGTGAAAGCTGAATAGACCCTGGGACCTTGCTCTGATGCCCTTCCAGTGACAGGGTATCCCATGTTTCCTAGAGAGAGGAAGAGCCATCCTGCTGGCTTGATCACTGATCTTTCCCACCTTTCCTCCATCATTGCTTATGGGCCTGTAACTAGAGTCAGATCCCAGCATGACCCAGGGGAGAACTGCAAAGTCTGATCCAGAGGAGATAGCTTATATACCCAAACAATTGTGAAATTTTGCCAATTTTCATTGGAAGAAGCCTGTGTGACATGTTTAAAGATAGTTTCTAAGGATATTAGACCAAAGAAAATGGACTATAACACTGAATCAAACTGAATGTATCTATATGAGTACATTTACCAGACATATAAGTTTCTGGGTGTATAAAAGGGAAATGGCTTAACAGTGTGCTTGGTTTATTGGCTTACATTTGCTTTTGGTAGAAGCCTACCTGCAATGCCAGAGCTTCCCTTCATAATGTGGAAGAAGAAATTTAAAAGCTTAGGGGTTTGGGAATGTTGGAGTGGATTAATTATATGAAACTCACCCCCCTCTCCCTGATTTTGTTCCCTGAGTGGGATCAGAGAACACTATTCACTACGTCACTGAGACGATACATTAGCAAAAGGTGCACCAGCATCCTTGAAAAACCTGGTGGTGGCTGTTCTCTGTAGGCTGGTTAGGATGCTGCTGGGAGATGCTGCCATTGGAACAGGCTCCGCAAGTGCAGTGGGAATAATGGGATCCTGGTGTGACATAGGCCAGGTGAAAGCTCTTCACTGTCAGACACAAACTGGACGCAATTACCATAATGAGCAGCAACAGGTGCAGAGTGACAACAAGACACTCTAGATGGAGGGATCTGTGGTGTTGGATAACTGAACATAGTGTTCTTAGGAATAAAGTAGAGGGCAGCATGCTAATATATTTGATCTATACAGCCAAAAAAATTCTAGGTCTAGAGAGCAGGAAATGTACTTGATCACCACAGAAGGAAGTCATGGCCTCTCACACGCTTCCCAGATCAAAGCCGAATCAATGGCTTGGAGCCCTTTCAAAGGGAGAGTGGGGTTCTATCAGGAATGACCTGGCGACACTCTGTGCTCATACTGTATATCATCCTCCAAACCTCCCCCCAAACACCTGCTGTCCTTTACCAGAATGACTACGCACTGGGAAAAGACAAATATCCAAATTTGGGGAAATTAATAGACACTGCTGTGAGTTGATGCTAATTCCTGGGGACTGGAAAAATTGCCATAGCCCACCATTTGTTCAGAAATGGGGGCTTATGGAGGTCAGGTGGCTAGTGGAGTTTGGGGCTGAGGCCACGTCACAGTGGGCCCAGGGGGCCTGCAGCCCTGTCCTGTGGTTATATCCTCCATCTCTGGATAGTTAAAGTAAGCATACTTGGCAGCTGCAGAATCCTCACACATAACTTACAAGGAAGAGTAGAGTGGCCAGTGAAGCAAAAAGAAGATATTTGGCACAACCTCTTTTCTCATCCATCCTGGTGCTTGATCACATACACAGTGACTATGGGAGTAGGGCTACAGTCTACAATAAACTCAATAACAGAGACTTCTTTTAACAGGACAGATCTGGCTATTGCCACTGCTGAGTGCCCCACCTGCCAACAGCAGAGGCCAATGTCCCAGAAGAAACAAATTAGACACATACTGAGGATATGCATTTGTCCTCCGTGCCTTCAGTAAGTCTCCTTGCACCACCATCTGTGGGCTTATAGAAGGCCTTATTCAATAGCATGGCATTCCATTCAATATTACTTCTGGAAACAATTTTACAGAAAAAGAAAAAAAAAGGGACAATTGCTCATGTTCATGGAATTCACTAATATTACTACATAAATCATCATCCAGAAGCAGCTGACTGACAGAACAGAGGAAGAGCTTGCTGAAAAACCAGTTCTGGCATCTGCTGGAAGACAACGATCTATGATGTCGGGGTACAGTGTATCTCCGACCCAGCTCTCACGTATCATGTGTATTTCTGCCATAGCCATAATACATGAGGTAGACCACATTATAGAAATGGGAGTGGCCTCCCTATTATTCTCAACAAAAGAGAGAAGTTTTGCTTCTCATTCTCACCCTTGAGCTCTGCTAGTTTAGAGGATTGAGTTTTCAAGGAGCAATATTGTCGCCAGAGGATCCAACACTGGTCCTATCAAATTGGAAGCTGGGACTGTCACCCACAGGCAAAGAAGGAAGTTGCTGTGGAGACTGGGGAAATCGATCTGATTACTACAGGAAAATTGGGTGGCTGGTGCATGCTGCAGGTACCATGTCTAGAACCCCAGGGATTCTCTGGAATATCTCATTACTTCTGTGTCCAATACAAAGCAATTCAATAAAATCTGGACTATTATAGACTCGAATCTTTCAGTATAAAGGTTGTAGTCACCCAATCAGTCAAAGAATCCCAACCAATAAAGGTGCTGGATAAGGACAAGGAGATCATGGAATGGGTGGTAGAAGAAGGGAATGATAAATATTATCTTTGACCTTGTAATCAGTTATAGAAATAAGGATCATAGCAGCTATGCCCATACACATTCCACAGATATATATAAACACACACACCCCCCCCATATGGAATATATTATATATACCAGATTTTTCGTTTTCTTTCAGATTTTTTCTCACTATGTTGAATGAGAACTGGTAGTGCTTAATTTTACTGTTTAGTTTATAGGTCACCTATAGTGTTTAGTTTATAGGTCACTATAGTTTATAGTTCACAAGAAATCATGTCCAGGAAGGATGTAGGACTGCATACCACCTGAAGAACCTTAAAACGGATACAAAAGCTGACTTTTCTAGGACTTTGTGTCTCCCTTTTCTGGGAGGAAGACAACAGTGTCTCTGTTTGCATGATGGACAGTTGCTTCATGTTAGGCAGAATCACGAAATTGCTGTTGTACTGGTTTACAAATGGATCCTGAATGGCAAATCCATTCTCTGCCTTCCTGTCCATTCCCAGGTTCTTTTTCCTTCTGGCTTCCAGGCAGGGTCAGCTAGTCAGAGACAGGGCAGAAGACCTAAGTGCAGGTGAAGGGGAGAAGGTAAATGCTTTGTAATGCTACCTAGGGGTGGTAGTAGCTTCCTGTGGTGCCAGTCTCTGGGTTGCCTCAATGCCCTGTGCTTGACTTCTCAGCTTTTGTTTGGGACCATTTAATTCTGTGTATTAAAATTCCCTCTGGTGAAAGATATTGAGTGGTTTTTGTTTTCCTGCCTGGACCCTGAATGAAACAATATATATGTTTCATTATAAACTACCTCAAGCTCTTTTGGAAGTAGTTTTTAAAATAAAAGATATCAAAAATATCTTAATATTTGAAATTCTGTCATAATCATCTCTTTAAAAAACTCAGTTATTGGCCGGGCGCGGTGGCTCAAGCTTGTAATCCTAGCTCTCTGGGAGGCCGAGGTGGGCGGATCATTTGAGCTCAGGAGTTTGAGACCAGCCTGAGCAAGAGCAAGACCCCATCTCTACTATAAATAGAAAGAAATTAATTGGCCAACTAATATATATAGAAAAAATTAGCCGGGCATGGTGGCACATGCCTGTAGTCCCAGCTACTTGGGAGGCTGAGGCAGCAGGATTGCTTGAGCCCAGGAGTTTGAGGTTGCTGTGAGCTAGGCTGACGCCATGGCACTCACTCTAGCCTGGGCAATAAAGTGAGACTCTGTCTCAAAAAAAAAAAAAAAAAACTCAGTTATTAGTTTTATAAAATGTAAAAAAGAGCTTTCTCCTTATATAAACTAAAAAGCACTTTAGTATACTTTAGTATAAGATGGTGTTATTATTTTATTTTATTTTATTTTTTGAGACAGAGTCTCACTCTTGCCTGGACTAGAGTGCTGTGGCATCAGCCTAGCTCATAGCAACCTCCAACTCCTGGGCTCAAGTGATCCTCCCGCCTCAGCCACCTCGAGCAGCTGGGACTACAGGCATGTGCCACCATGCCCGGCTAATTTTTTCTATTTGTAGTTGTTTGGCTAATTTCTTTCTATTTTTAGTAGAGATGGGGTCTCACTCTTGCTCAGGCTGGTCTTGAACTCCTGAGCTCAAGCAATCCTCCCGCCTAGGCCTCCGTAGGCGCCCAGCTGATGGTGTTATTATTTACATAAATGTGGCAGAGTATTTTTCTTGTGATGTGAAAATTACCTTTCTTTGTGGACAGAAATTCCACAAGTCTACTCAAAGAAGTCTATTGCTTAAATTTTATATTTGATCCAGTCCTAAATCTATTCTTCTAGGCATTTTATTTTTTCTCTTTAAAATTGCATGTGAAGTTGCAAGTAATCCAGATGTTACTGATTTGTTTATATTTAACTAATTGGCATTGTTGGGTACAAAATATTTGAAGGCCAAGATGCTTTTCAAATATCTTTATCCTTTGAAGACCAAAGTTGAGTACTGACAATGCTAAGTGAAACTTGTGATACACAAGGTTCAAATCCAATGAACCTAAGAATTTTCAAATTTGCACATGGCCCAAAGTTAACTGATGTTTTCACATCTGGCTGTAGATACCAAGCCACCAAAGACTGGGAATTTTTTTCTTTTATGATTAATTCTACCCTGTTGAAGTTTCCTATTTTATCACAAATTATATTTAATGACTTGTGATTTTGACCAGATGGCTTCAAGGAATATACCACATTGAAATGCAAGAATGCAGCCAATATATTTGGCCTTTTTATTCTGAAACAAAATTTTTTTTTTTTACTGATAAAATGAGATAACTAAGTAATACCTATACATTTCCCTCCCACCCCCGAATTATCTAATTTTAGTGTGCTGATGTTTAGCCAAAGGTCTTTGAATTCAGGTATATTGAAAGAAGAAAACTCCAGCAGTATGACAGTGATTAAACACAAGGTTTTGAGTCAGTAAGACTTGAGTGTGTCTAGTTCCTAGTTGTGTTACCTCAATATCTTCTTCCATAACATAAGATAATAATAGGCCGGGCGCGGTGGCTCAAGCCTGTAATCCTAGCTCTCTGGGAGGCCGAGGTGGGCGGATCCTTTGAGCTCAGGAGTTCGAGACCAGCCTGAGCAAGAGCAAGACCCCATCTCTACTATAAATAGAAAGAAATTAATTGACCAACTAATATATATAGAAAAAAATTAGCCGGGCATGGGGGCACATGCCTGTAGTCCCAGCTACTTGGGAGGCTGAGGCAGCAGGATTGCTTGAGCCCAGGAGTTTGAGGTTGCTGTGAGCTAGGCTGACGCCATGGCACTCACTCTAGCCTGGGCAATAAAGTGAGACTCTGTCTCAAAAAAAAAAAAAAAAAAAGATAATAATAATACCTGTCTCATGGAGTTGTGAAGATTAAATGTGAAAATATATATAAAGAGCTGAGTACATTACTTGGCACATAGCATGTGTTTAGTTAGTTATTACTATTTTAATACATTTTTCAAAACATACTTTTTTCATGTTAGAAAATCTTTTTATATAAAATGAAAGGTGGAAATGAGAAGACATTCCTAAGTGTGGCTAGAACCAATGAAACTCTTGCGGATCAGTAAATAGTTTTGTTCACTTGTATATACTTTGTGTTAATTTATTTGTGTTTTGGATAGTTAGTACATTTACATGATTCAAAATTCAAAAAGTACTAAAAGGTACAGAGTGAAAGGTAAACGATGAAAGGTCTCCCTCCTACCCCTGTATGTCAGTTACCCACCAGTTCTACTTCTCATGAAGGAACCAATGTTAGTACTTTCTGATGAATCCATCCAAAGATATATTATGCATATACAAATAAATGTGAATACTATCCATATTTTTTACACAAACAGTAGCATATTATACACTTTGCTTTTTATTGCACTTGTTATTTTTGCTTCATAGTGTATCATCTATAACATTCTATATCAGTATGGCTGCATAGTAGTCCATACTTTAACCTGTTCCTTATTAACAGAAATTTAAATTGGTTCCAGGCTTTTGCTATGACAAATAATGTTGCAACAAATAACTTATGTGTTTATTACATTTATTTAGCACATATGTATATGCTATCCATGTCTATAGCTGGGATAAAGTCTGTATATCTGAAGGACAAATTCCCTGAAGAAAACCTGCTAGGTAAAAGAGTAGGTGTAATTGTAATTTCAGTGATTATTTACAAATTGTTCCCCACAGAGGTTATACCATTTTTATATACCGACAAACAATGTATCTGAACATTTAAAAATTCATTTTCAAAACTACCCACAGACCAAACATTCAGCAAGCTCAACAGTCCACCAGTCTGTCTTGATATACTTTGAGCTTCACATCCTTTTTTTAGTGATACACTCCATGCAGGAGATCTCGGAGAGATTTCTTTTTGTCTCCATGGCAACACTCACCTACTTAGAAGTCTCAAATTATTGTTCCTAGGTTACAACAGTAAAAACTCTGAATTAAAACATTCTGCCCACTCTATGCTTTAAATAGAACACAGATAAGGAAAATCCACGTAGGAAAACAGTGGAACACGCACTGCTTCAGGTGCTCGATTGTTCAATTTAGGCATTTTCTGAGTGTGTATCTGGGCTATATTTTTCTGCTATCTGAGGCTCTCTTCAGTTTTACTGGCTTTTGAGAAAGAGACTCTAATTTGTTTTCTTTACTGGAAGAATATGGAAAGGGGGCAGGATAGGAGTGAGGCAGTTATCGTTTTGTTCTTAATTTTTAGTCCCTTCTTTAAGCAGAGAAATTTACTATCTTTTAGTATCTTTATGACTTAAATTGTAATGAACAGTGTTTTCCAAAGATTAAAATGTGTCTATTTATCCAATTTTATTTTTCATTTCAGTAGTAATCAGGAAAAAAAATTCAACTGAGCTATTGGAAAAATTCACAGGGTAGAAGTAAACACATGTACAATCCTTAGTGTTATTAGTTGCAGGGGAAAAGGTCCCTCTAAGATGTCCTACTTTGAAAACATTAGAGGCGTGTATGTGTGTGTTTCTAACACCAGGATTCATATATAAAAATCTACCCATTTGCAAAAATGATTCGATTGACTGTATATGTATTTGTTTGCAACACTGAGTAGCTTGTTTGTCAATGTGTGCCTATCTTCAGGAGAACTGTCTTCGCATGTGGCCAAACAATTGGAAAGTGTTTAAAACCAAAAGCTTCTATGGGATTAAGCTCTCACTAGCATTCCTTTCTTTCACAGTGTTGATTCTAAACTCAAATTTAACATTAAGTGAGGTCTGATTTAGTTGGTCCAGCTCCGCAGTGCTTTTCAGAGTGAAGGTCTTTATCCTTGCTGTTTCTTTATTGACACAAAATTAGTCTTTGAATTGTGGATAACTTGTAATTTCAGCTAAAAGATAGAGAAAAGTAAAAGCAAAACTAGTCTATTGTGTGCCAGTGACTCAAATTAATTATTTGCTATACATAAGAACAAAAACTTGACTGATATAACAAATGTTTTGCTTTTCATCTATCTTTTTTAACATCATAAATACAGCTTCTGAAACATTTTCTTACTGCAAGTAGTCAATACAGCCCCACGGATCTTTTCAATGTTCTCTCTAGGAATAGATTTAGAGTTGAATGTGAATGACAGCAAATGAATCGCAATTACTTTGTTTATATCATTAATAGTCCTTTAAAAAAAAACTAGCAATAAAAACTCCAGCAAGTACATTTTTATGAATAATTGCTCAAAGTACCCTAGGAAAAAAGGGAATTAGTTGGTTCAACTAACCAAAAAAATCTTAAAAAATAATTTTGACCTATGACCTAAAATGTAATAACCCCCCCAAAAGTGTGGTAATTGGTGAGAAAATGCTGCTCTGTCTTTTCCTAATCATAGTAAGCTTAATTTGAAATAGAAATTGAAATGGTCTCTTTTTACATATCAAGCACATTTTTTTAAATAAGAATTAAGATAAGACAGTTTGGTTAGAGGATAAGACAAGGCTATTTGTATATATGTTTTATAATTTTTTCACAAAAATAAACTAGCTTTAAATGGTCATTAATTTTATTTTAGGACCATGACCAGGGCTTCTCATCACTGCAAAATAGAGCAGCATCTGAGGCAAATGAAGCCAAGAGAAGCACATTCCTAATTGAGCAGGCAGATAAAGAGAATTCCTGTCTTGGGTAGATTCAGGACTTTACCAAAAAAAAAAAAGTCCTAAGGATGTCCAAAGTTTAGTAATGATTATTTTGTACCCTGGGCTCTATCTAGTTATCTATTCTTCCTAAACCATTTCTTATAGCCAAGTGTAGAAGGATATATGATACACCTTCAGAGGTCCTCCTTTTAAAATATAGTGTATATATACTACAGGTGAAGCGGCATAGCATCATAGAACAACTTTGGAGTCAGTTAAGCCTTGGTTCAAATTCTGTCATGTCAATTTAATTTCAATATTCTCATATTTAAAATGGAAATAATACTTCCTAGTGTTACAATTGAATAAGATAATGTACCCAAAACATAGTTCCTTAAATACAACAGAGCCTTAACAAGTAGAGGCTATTGCTTTTACAGTATGCTGTTCGAGTATTTCTCAGGCATCGTATACAGTCGGTCCTCTGTATACACAAGTTCCAAATCCAAGGATTCAACCGACCTTGAATCAAAAATATTTGGGAAAAAATTTTAAATAACAATACAGCAATAAAAAAATAATACAAATTTTAAAAATACAGTAAGCAACTATTTACGTGGCATTTACATTAGGCATTATAAGTAACCTCCAGATGATTTAAAGTATAAAGGAGGATGTATGTAGGTTATATGAAAACGCCACACTACTTTACATCGGAGACTTGAGTATCCACAGGTTTTGGTATCTGCAGGGGGTCCTGGAAGCACTTCCCCTTCCTCTTTCCCCCAACCCTTTGGATACCAAGGGAGGACTGTACTGTAGTAGGTAGTAAACAAGACCCCTAGAGGGAAACATATAATCACTTTTGTAGCCCCGTTGAATTCCCATTCATCAATTAATCGACAAACTATGTGCATGGCACTGTAGCAGATGTGAAGATTACCATCTATCTGGCAAGAATAAAATGTTTAGATGCAAAATATGGCCTTAAATACTGTTAGCTAGAAATATAAAATTGTGCCATATGGGCAGTTAGGGAACAAGCACAGTATCAAGTAGCAAATGGTTAGTACACGTAAAATGTGCTAAAGGAATAAAGACCGGAAGTAAGAACATGGTCAAGGGCTCTCAGGAGAGCTAACATTTTAGGACTCTCAATTATAAGCGATAAAAACCCAACTCAAAGTGGCTTAGAAAAAAACTGAATTAGTTGGTTCAACTAAATAATTGGAGGCAACTTTGTGCCTCTGATAGTACTGAAACCAGGCATTCTAACTCCAACAGCTTTTTTGTTTTGTTTTGTTTTCTCTTTCCTCCTACTATTGCTTTTCTCTGTACAGCAACTTCATTTTCTTAGCCTGACTTTTTCCACAAGGCTGGAACCGCAATTACCAACAGCTCCCAGCTCACATCTTCCCAGCCTGGCCAGAGAGGAATTGATTTTTTTTTTTCTTTAATTTCTAATTCAGAAAATCCTAGGCAAAGTCTCTGACAGCCAGACTTGAGTCCTGTGCCCAATCCCGTAACAGGGCGTGTTACTGGTTGTCTCCATCAGAATCACACAACGAGAAGAGCAGGTGGGAATGAGAGGAGAGCAGCTCCTCAAAGCAAGGGCTGCATTCTCCAAGATGAGAGGAAAACAGTGCAGGACAGATGAAGGGATTGGTGTGTGACACCAAAGTTGAGGTTTAAGCTCAGCTAGATAAATCTATAATTGTCTAGTGAGAGAGGGAGCAGGATAGGACAAAGGCTAAAAACTTACACTGACATGAATCATGCCTTTTAAAAACTTCACTTCCTCCTCTAGTGTACATTTATGATGTGATTACTAGGCATAGAAGATGCTTGATCTTTGCTTAGGTATGCATTGGTAACAGATGTAATGTGGCAAAATATAGCAACTGAGTATGTATCAATCACCGTCCAATCAGGAGAGAGAAACCACACAATAATTTGAACCAAGAAAGTTCAATATAAAGAAATATGAACCATAATGGGGATGGAGTTATGAGGGATTGGTTAGTAAGAGGTAAAGAGAACTCTAAAGAATGCCTGGATAGCAGATTTAGGGAGCAGCCACGACCCACAGAACTAAGATAGGGAAGAGGCCCCATAGCGCTGATATACAGTCCTCACTGGGAGCAGCAAGGCCTAGAGAGGCTCACCAAGGAGCCACTGGTGAAACTGGTTGGCAATCCACCCCCTGGAGTGCTGGGGGGAGATGTTCACGGAGAAATACCTTGCTGCCAGCACTCCACTGCTCAATCACCCACGAAGTGCCTTTAGGAGCTGTTTATAGGGAGGTGCCACATGCTAATGACCCCTGGGTACAGCTAAGGGCTACAGGAGCCTGACCCTACACTGCAACCAGGAAGATAAACTCCTTTCTCCTCCTAACACCTTCTGCTGACAACATTTAACATCATGCCAACCGGCAATGCACAAAGTCCAGCTTCATTACTGTGGACAGGCCATGAAGGATGGATGCAGAGTAGAGTAACTGGTACCAAGTATCATGGAATTTACTGAAATACCTTGAAGAAATGCCATCCATCAGCCTTTTTCTGCTCTACTTAACTACAACTTATCCAGAGAAGGAGGAGGGCATGCAGTGTCTCAGGAGGCTCTGCAAATTCCACAGGTGAGAGGGGACTACTTAAGAATTAAAAAGAAAGGGTTGAATATCTTGCCAATAGAGGAGATTTTTGGTTCAGAATAGATGACTGAAGATGGAAATATGGTAGTGTCCTTCTTTGATTTGGGGAATGGTGTGAAAAGATATTACTAGGAGACCTACAGCACTGCAAATGCAATAGGAATTACATCTACAGGAATATTTTCTTTTGTAAAAACGTGTTGCATACCCTAAGAAAAAGACTCTTCAATGTTTATTTCATATGGGAATCCATTCAATGATATAGGAGGCTTTATAGGTGGTAGTTAAGCATGTTGAGAAAACAAGTACACATCTTCAAACTGAGATGAACTTAAAAATTTATTAAAAAGATGATTTGGGTTTAAATAACTAAGGAGCAAAACGTAAGAATTTTTTTCATCTTTTTTGGTTCAGTCATTTCTCATCTTTATAAAGGAAGAGGAGGATGTTCCTACTTGGTACAGGTAGGAAATGTCAGTGTTATATCAGAGTCCATCAGGAAGAAAAAACCCTCAACACTAGGTAGTTTAACAGAAGAGATTATATAGAGAGAATTGGTTACTCAAGTGAGGTAGGACTAAAACAACAAAAATGGAGAACTGGGGTAACCCAGAGATAATAGCAGAGATACTAAGAGTACCACTTACTTCCCTGGAGGAAAGGACTCTCTGGAGCTGGAGATAAGGCCTCTGAGAAGTGCACACCGCCTGGCTACCTCTGAAGAGGGGATGAGACTAATTCTGGCGGTGCTACACAAAGCTAAGGTCAACAGACGAACAGGACAAAGTCAGAAAGAGGTCACTTCTCCCCTCCTCCTACCTTCTAATCTTTCCCTTGTTCCTTTTATTTGTAGAATTTAACAGATCACCAACTAGCAAAGGAGTCTGGGAAATGTAATTTGCAAAGCCCCCATCCTAGCAACACTGAACAGCTTATAAAAGGGTCAATTTGAGGTTGAGAAATGATAGGTAAATGATCAGCTCAGTAAGCTCAGGGGCATAACTTTCCAATTTTCTTTCGTCCTTTTTTTTTTTTCTTTCCATGTTACAATAAGGGAAGAAGTCAGCAGCGCTGTACATCACAGCTGGAGGAGACGATATGACTCCAGCTTTCTTTAGCAACCTCACCCCTCTACCTGGTGTCCAAAGTCCTCCTTGGACCTCAGTAAGACTTAAGCCATTGCTACATCTGCACTGGAAAGTATGAATGTGGCATTGCTGGTTGGAGGCAGAGGAAAACTGCTGGACTCAGATGGCAATCTGTTGATACGCTGGGTCCATGCCTGGTGCCAGCTGGCAGAGTCAGTGTGGACCGGAGGCTAGAGTTTCCCCAGGTGAAGGCTGGGAGGCTGGCTGGCCAGGAAACCTCACGGTAATCCATAGCCCACTGACCTGGCACTTCTCGGACACTAGACGCCTACTTTCTGTGACATTTTTTCCCTAGGTTTATGTTCCAAACACCAGTCCTTATCTACATGCTTTCTATCCTACCCTCCCCCCTTTTTAATACAGTCACACAAATCAAATGCCCTACTCTTGAATTTCTTTCACAACAGATCTTGACAGCCCATTAAAACTAATGTTTAAGGCCGGCTGCAGTGGCTCATGCCTGTACTCCTAGCACTCTGGGAGGCTGAGGCAGGAGGATTTCTTGAGGTTAGGAGTTCAAGACAAGCCTGAGCAAGAGTGAGACCCCGTGTCTACTAAAAATAGAAAAAATTAGCCAGGCATGGTGGTGGGTGCCTACAATCCCAGCTACTCGGGAGGCTAAGGCAGGAGGATTGCTTGAGCCCAGGAGTTTGGGGTTGCTGTGAGCTAGGCTGATGCCATGGCACTCTACCCGGGCAATAGAGTGAGAACTCCATCTCAGAACAACAACAACAAAAAAGATTGTCATTTTTTTTAAATTTCAGAATATTAGGGGAGTACAAATGTTTAGGTTACATATATTACCTTTGCATTGCCCACGTCAGAGCTACAAGCATTCCCATCCCCCAACTGCCCACTGCACCCATTAGGTGTGAATTTACTCATGCGCTCCTCCCCCAAGATTGGCATCTTTAGGAATTTTTCCTGGTGATCTAGAACAGGAATTATGAGATTGGGCTGCAGGGCAATGTCTACTCTCTTTGTTCATATTCATTTGAAAATCCATAATATCCTTTTCTTGGGTGGTTGCCTATCTTATCCCAATTTTCAACATTCCCAAATGCTGGCTGATCTTTGACATCATCTGGGGAGACTGATAAAAAACACAGAATCCTGTGCCCCATCCTGTGTCATTCCTATTCAGGAAACCTGAAGTGGGATTTCAAAACCTTGTTTTCAAACTTTTTCTTTCTTTTTATTTTTTTGAGACAGAGTCTCCTCACTCTGTTGCCCAGGCTAGAGTGCCATGGCGTCAACCTAGCTCACAGCAACCTCGAACTCCTGGGCTCAAGCAATCCTCCTGCCTCAGCCTCCTGAGTAGTTGGGACTACAGGCATGCGCCACCATGCCCAGCTAATTTTTTCTATGTATTTTTAGTTGTCCAGCTAATTTCTTTCTATATTTTAGTAGAGACAGGGTCTTGCTGTTGCTCAGGTTTGTCTTGAACTCCTGAGCTCAAACGATCCACCCGTCTTGGCCTCCCAGAGTGCTAGGATTAAAGGTGTGAGCCACCGCGCCCGGCCTTGAAATTTTTTCTTATAGAAAATTTCAAACATGCACAAAGTAAAATATTATAAAGAACTAAAAAATTATAAAGAATATTATAAAGAACTCCCCCATGCTCATGGTCTAATTCCTATAATCATTAACTCATGGCTGATCTCTGATTAATTCATTACCATCCTTTACCTTTAATTCAGTACTCTATAGTTTTAAGAAATTTTCTGGGTGATTGTGATATGACACACACATACAAACAGACAAATGGTTTTTTAAGGCTGAGTAGTACAGGATTCTCATTGTATGGACATAAAATTTTTTGGTTAGGAAGAAGGTATGATATATAACCTAACACATACTATATCAAATATTTAGGCCTCAACTATAGGTTCTATAATTATATATTTTCATTCTAAATACTTTCCTCATTGAGAGTTTTATTGGGAACACATGAAATCATTTAATTAATATTGATTGAATTGCTGGACACTATTGGACACATGAGAAAGACAAAAGAATCTTAAATTCTACAAGTATACAAAGAGTTTACAGCCCACTGGCAGGCTAAAATAAATACCTTGCAATGGCACTTTGTGAGTTTGCTTTGGTCAGAGTGGAATTAAAAGGTGGTGGTGTCAGGAGAATTAAATATTGGAAGTACGTGAAAGTCTTATCTGCAGAGATGATGACTAGCTACTTGTATGAGAACCTCAGTCTCCTGGCAGGTTTTTTAGCTCATCCAGCTTGGGCATGGCAATGTGCTTACCTCCCAAGGAAATGGCAGCTACAATAAGAAACTAATTCATAGTTTCACTTCTCTAATCATATAAGTAATAGGGTCTTGGCACTGCAGTCCTCACTCTGGGGTTTGGAACTTACTGAGTTCACCACAGTCCAGATGGGGAGTCCCTTTTCTCTACTCCTCTTAGGTATTCACGTTGAGATTGAGCGAGGATCCGTGGCATGTACCAGCTTTGGTACTACAGAGCAAGCAGCAAAGCACCGGAACAGTTAAGTAAAATGGCCAACAGGAGACACTCCCTCACCTGAAGGCTGGACGTGGGCTGGAAAGGACTCAGCCACCTGAGTCTCTTCAGCAAGTCCCTCACAAGCTCCTTGTCTAGGTTAACTCACCTGGCAATTGACTGATGGGATTTGCCCTTCCTTCCCTCTTTCCTTGTAATTTTAATTTTTTGAATTGAACTTGATGGCTATTAAGCCAGAGCAACATTTTAAAAATTAAAAATATGGTTGAGGTTTCTTACTGTCTTAAAAAGTAAGAAAATGAAAGAGGTTTCCTTTTTACTTCAGGGCTAGCCAAGCGTGATCTTCAAACACTCTCCTGCAGTAAAAAGTGTTTGCTTTCCGTCTTGGACAGGATGTCTCTCCTCCCACCATTCTTTTGATCATTTTGATGTAGCAAGGAAAAGGTAGAATAATTAAATAATTCATGCAATGTTAAGGTATTTTCTGCTATTCAGGAGTATATAGTATTGAAGACTTGAATGGCTCGTAAGGACCTTGCTAAGGCTGATATTCCAAGTTACCAAAGAAAATGGGAAATGGACATAGAATCAGAGGCTTATGAGCTAAACAACTTTTTTTTTTTGAGACAGAGTCTTGCTCTGTTGCCCAGGCTAGAGTTCCATGGCATCAGCCTAGCTCACAGCTACCTCAAACTCCTGGGCTCAAGTGATCCTCCTCCCTCAACTTCCTGAGTAGCTGGGACTACAGGTGCACACCACCACTAGCTAAAGTCTTTTACTACTACCAGCTAGTTTCTCCCTGTGAATAGTTTGCAAATGAAACACAAAAGCTATAATATATATTCTCTTCTCCCATTTCATTGTGTTGTTAAATTACAGATACGTTTTTTCTAAGTGATAATTCCCCGAACATATAAGTGGGAAATGCACCCACATCATACCGATTTTATTCTGCTTTGCCTGAGCGTTTAAATTATCTCATTCTCAGAAAGTTGGTGTTTTTTCACTTTATTTTATCTATAATATGCTGCCTTAATTTTTCTCATCTATTGCACAGTGATGATCAAGCAAAACACAAGATCATGAGAGCTATCTACCACAATAAATGACCTACTATTGATTCATTCAATAAGTGTTTTTTTGAATAACTACTACGTAAACTCAACACTTGGTATTAGAGCACTTGAGGGGAATGGTTTTAAGAAGATGAATTAATTTTTTACAAATGTGTTTTAGGTGGAAAACATGGACTAGAAATAAGAAATTAAGCTTAGAAAAGAGAACAGGGTTAAATAGGTTAAAGTTTGAGTCTTGGGGACCTCCTCATTTAGGAGATGGGAGGTGGGGGAGAAAAGGAATCAGCAAAGGAGACATAACCAAGATACTTAGATGGTCATACCCATAAAAGTGAAGGGAAGGCGGTCAACACTATCAAATGTAGCAGCTGAAGGAGAATGTAGACTGGTGGTGTAGAATGTCATTGGTTGAAATGACACCATTATTTTGGTGGTAAAACTTCCTTACTTTAAAGACCTTTGACATTTGGAATTTTGCAATTAAGTCTTTGGCAATTCTCCAGTTTTTCAGAAAAAAAAATTATGTTTTGCCTCAACTCAGGAAAGAACTCTTATTAACAAATTTAATTTGTCCCTTTATTTATTTATTTATTTATTTTTTGAGACAGAGTCTGGCTTTGTTGCCCAGGCTAGAGTGAGTGCTGTGGCATCAGCCTAGCTCACAGCAACCTCAAACTCCTGGGCTCAAGCAATCCTGCTGCCTCAGCCTCTCGAGTAGCTGGGACTACAGGCATGCGCCACCATGCCTGGCTAATTTTTTCTATATATATTAGTTGGCCAATTAATTTCTTTCTATTTATAATAGAGATGGGGTCTCGCTCTTGCTCAGGCTGGTCTTGAACTCCTGAGCTCAAACAATCCACCCGCTTCACCCTCCCAGAGTGCTAGGATTACAGGGGTGAGCCACCACGCCCGGCCCGTCCCCTTATTTAATATCGAAGGAAAAATATGCTAGAATACATAGACTAAGTAGCTATAACAACAAAAACAGTGGTAAAATAAGTTTATTTCTCTCTCATAGTGTGGAGGGGAGTAGTCCAAGTCATACAAGCTATGAGGTATTCAGGGACCCCAGTCCTCCATCTTGTTGCTCTGTTATCTTAGGGTATTGTCTTTGCCTGATCAAAGATGGCCAACTGTTAAATAGTTCCAACCATGGGAAGTAGAAGGCATGGGGTTTCATCTTTAAGGAGATGAGCTGCATGTTAAATTGATCAATTCTGCTCACATCACATTGGCATAAACATAATCACGTGGTCACATTTAGCTTCAAGGTAGTTTAGTTGGGAGATGTAGTCCAGAGCTGGGTGGCCATGGCCTAGCTAATACTCAGAAGAAATAAAATGGGAAGTGGAGGACCACAATTAGCACTCTCTAGAACAGGCGTCCTCAAACTATGGCCTGTGGCCCACATGCGGGTGTTTTTGCCCGTTTGTTTTTTTACTTCAAAATAAGATATGTGCAGTGTGCACAGGAATTTGTTCATAGTTTTTTTTTAAACTATACTCCAGCCTTCCAACAGTATGAGGGACAGTGAACTGGCCCCCTGTTTAAAAAGTCTGAGGATCCCTGCTCTAGGACATATGATCTGGAAGAAACAGTTCTTTCGCTCTATTAAAATAAGGTTTTTTGAGTAGAATTCAAATACTTGAATTTTTATAGAAAATGAAACACAATGCTATGTGACAAAAAAAGCCCAGATATTCTTAAGTTACTTAATTTTTATAAAAGATTTCATAAATTAAAAAAAAATCCCACTTAGTGGCTAGTTTGAATTTTTTTTTTTTTTTTTTGAGACAGAGTCTCACTTTATTGCCCAGGCTAGAGTGAGTGCCATGGCGTCAGCCTAGCTCACAGCAACCTCAAACTCCTGGGCTCAAGCAATCCTGCTGCCTCAGCCTCCCAAGTAGCTGGGACTACAGGCATGTGCCACCATGCCCGGCTAATTTTTTCTATATATATTAGTTGGCCAATTAATTTCTTTCTATTTATAGTAGAGATGGGGTCTCGCTCTTGCTCAGGCTGGTCTCAAACTCCTGAGCTCAAATGATCCGCCCACCTCGGCCTCCCAGAGAGCTAGGATTACAGGCTTGAGCCACCGTGCCCGGCCTGCTAGTTTGAATTTTTTTATTCTCTTTTCTTTTTTTCACATAGCCTTGACTTGAAACTCATTGTTTAGCTTTTTGGTACAATATCTTACTTTGTTTTTCTTTAGGATTCAGAGAACTTGTAAAACTACTGGTGATATTAAATTCAAGATTATTTTCATGAATTGTTGAAATGTATTCATGTTATGTCTATTTAGTAAAGACAAATAATGAAGCATATCTGTATTATGTATTTATTGCTGTGTCACAAATTACTCCCAAACTTGAGGTGCTCAGAATAAACATTTATTATGTCACCCAGTTTCTGAGGTGAGAATTTTAGAGCTTTTCTAGATGGTTCTGGTTCAGGGTTTCTCATGAGACTATAGTGAAGATTTTGGCCAGGCATGGTGGCTCATGCCTGTAATCCTAGCACTCTGGGAGGCTGAAGCGGGTGGATTGTTTGAGCTCAGGAGTTCAAGACCAGCCGGAGCAAGAGCAAGACCCCATCTCTACTAAAAAATAGAAAGAAATTAGCTGGACAACTAAAAATATATATAGAAAAAAATTAGCCAGGCATGGTGGCACATGCCTATAGTCCCGGCTACTCAGGAGGCTGAGGCAGGAGGATCGCTTTTGTCCAGGAGTTAGAGGTTGCTGTGAGCTAGGCTGACACCATGGCACTCTAGCCCAGGCAACAGAGTGAGACTCTGTCTCAAAAAAAAAACAAGCAAAACAAACCAGCAAAACAAACCAACAAACAAAACAACACAAAACTCTGAATTATATGCATAGCCAAAAAAAAAAAAATTTTTTTTTTTTGGCCAGGGCTGGAGTTGTTTGAAAGCCTGATGAGGTTGGAATTTTTGCTTCAAAGCTGACTCAGATAGCTGCTGGAAGGAGGCTCCAGCTCCTTACCAAGAGAATTTCTCTGTAAGTCTGACACATGGCAGCCAGCTTCCATTAGAGTGAGTGATCCACAAGAGGGGGGTGTATAAGAGAGCAATCAAAACACCAAAATTGTCTCACAACCCAATCTCGTGACATACCGTCACTTTTGCTCTATTCTGTTGACCACTCAGACCAACCTTGGTACTAGGTGGGGGTGATATATAAGAGTGTGAAACCAAGAGCTGGGAGTCACTTGCAGGCCATCTCAGAGGCTGCCTACCACAATACATAACTTGACGTTGGAGAAAACAAAACAAAACAAAACTCCATAAAATCTATCCATCTATCATTTTTAAAAACAATTAAAAAATTCTATCTAATACAAATATTAGCCCTAAAGCTTGTCAGAGTAAACAAAGTAAACTTGAGGTATTGACTATGTACAAGAAAAAAATAATTGGTTGACACATATGCATAAGATTAATCTTATTAATTTCATTAGGTCTCAGAATCATTGAATCTTTCAGGTTTTATTTGATTAAAATATCTGTTTATAGAGTTCTTCACATGGTCAGAAATGGCTTCCTCAGGGTGAACATTTTTAATCAGCTCTGGTTTGGTTTCTTTAAACATTTCAGAAATTAATGCTAACAAGTAAAGATCCTTTGAAAATGAGTTTTTCTAAGTTTTGGTCCAGTTTAAAGACACAGGATCCTTTAATGTTGCCTGAACACTGAGTTATATTTGGGAAGTTGGCATACAGAGGGGTCTGTCTTGGATTAGGTCTCAAAATACCTAAAGGATTTCCTTAAACAGGCCCAGGGTCAGATATAACAGGTGCATCACTTCTAATTTTGGAACCAGAAGTAGCCAGTTTAGAGTGAGGCTGTTCTGCACTCATTCAGCAGGAATTTAGATATTACTTTACTTGGAATTTCTCTGTGAGTTTAAAAAGCAAGCCATGTTGTAAGTAGTGGCAATACTCAGCTATTTTTTTTTTTTTTTTGAGCAGAATGAGAAGTATATGCAATGTAAGCATATTAAAAAAAAAAAAAAAAAAGCAACAGGTTTGACCCAAAACTGTATTTTTCTAAAAGTGATTCCGAAGTGTTTCTTCTCTACGACGTGGAAAAAAATTTATATTGGGACAGGAATAATTTTTCACTTTGGTAACAGTAACCTTTGTAGTCTCTAAAAACAGCACAATTGGAGATATAATCTTTAAACGTTAAGAAATCAAAGTTAGATGCTCCAATGACTAATTGCTTGCACTTAAAATACTGAAGAAAAGTGTCTAACATAATTTTTAAAGCTATTTATGCTGGACTTGCACCACCTGGCCTGCCCTGACGCCATTCTAAGGTATTTGACTATATGTCTCTTAACCTATAGTAGCTAGCCTTCCACTTTTCTCTTCCTCTTCCCTCCCCTCCACCGTGGCCTAAAGAGTGGAGTAGTTCTTATGATTAACCATTTATTTAAATAAGGCCAACAGATGCGATCGTATTTTAGCAAAATAAAATTCTGGTTTCACAGAAGCACGCTGGATAAATTCTGGGTTCTGAAGCACAACCTGACTGTGCCAATTCCTTGTCATTCAACATGGGAGGGTGGGAAGTTGGGCCGGAAGCCTCGAGCGCTGCTGGAACCACGGCAAACCCAGCATGTTATTTATTGAGCAATTCACAAGATGAATCTTTTAGGAAAAAAAAAAAATCTAACTTCTGACACTGGCATCTCTTCGTGTTGGGATGTTCAGCAACAGTGACAGGGTAAACAAAAATGTCTCTGGCGAAGGCATCATCTTGCCAGGGGGCGGGAGCCGTACTGTAATTTCTAATAGGAATCAGCATTCCACGGTTGATTTACGGACAGTTGTGTGTCGTCCTGCACCGTGCCAGGAGCCTGCGCCAATTAGCTCTATTTTCTGCTTAAGCCGTTAAAGCCACCTCCATGGAAACGCCAGGAGAGCAGGCCGGGGGGAGGGGAGCAGACAGGTGCGCCCTCTGTTAGAAAATACACAAAGGGCCGACATTGCCGCAGCTGTGTCCCTGGCAACTCCACGCAAGCAGGGCGCGCGCACTTCCCGCGGCGCAGCGGGCGGCCAGGCGGGCGGGGCGGGGCGGCGTGCGCAGGTCGCCCCACGTCGGCTGGCGGAGACCCTCGGCCTGCTCGGACGCGGCGCCAGGGCAGCGCGAAGCCGGCTCCGGGCGGCGGCGGCGGCGCCCGCGCTGTAGGGACTTGTAGTCCTCGTGCCTCCCGGGCGCCTCCCCCCGGGTAGGCAGGGCCGCGCGTCCCCGCCCGCCGCAGTCCGACTTCCTGCGGCTGCCAAAACTACACCTCCCGCCGTCCTCTCCGCGGTCGGGCCGAAAGCGAAAACAAATTCTGGGCTGCGAGGTGCTGCCCTCCGCCGGGCGCCCCCTCCCGCTCCCCGCCCCTGCGGCGCCCTCCAGCGAGGTGGGGAAGCGAAAGGCCGCGTCTTTCCTTTTTGGTTTCCTCGGCTCCCAGCGCGGGGGGCGCGCGGGGGACGCAGGCCTCGCTTCACCTGAGCCGGCCCAGCGTGCGCGCCGCGGGCGGGGGCCGCCTCTCTTCAGCCCAGTTGGGGCCAGGAAACTTGTCGGGGCGGCGACCCCGGGCCCGGTTCCGGAGCCGGGCGGCAAGGCCGTCGGGAAGTGACTCCTCACTCTCGGGGCTTTCTTGAACCCCCCACCCCGCCCCGCCCCGCTCTCCTCCGGCGCGTGGTCCCTCCGGGGCGGCGGCCGCGTGCGGACAGCCATGCACTAGGCAGGGCTCCCCTATGCGCCTGGAGAGTGCCGACCGCTGCCTCGGGCCGCCGCCGCCGCCGCCTGCTGCCCCTCGCGGAGCCCGAGCCCGAGCCGGAGCCGCCGCCTGCCCCAGGCCGGGGCGTCGAGCAGCCGGCGGCGCGGCCATGTGGGGTTAGCCCTCGCCGCGCCTGGCTGCAGCAGGACCAGCAACATGGAGGCGGCCGTCGGCGCCCCCGACGGCGGGGACCAGGGCGGCGCGGGGCCCCGCGAGGACGCGACGCCCATGGACGCCTATCTGCGGAAACTGGGCTTGTATCGGAAACTGGTCGCCAAGGACGGGTCGTGCCTGTTCCGGGCCGTGGCAGAGCAGGTAATTGGCGGGGGCGAGGGGCGGCGGGTCTGGGTGCGGAGGCAGCTGCGGGCAGCTGTCCGGGCCGCCCACGTCCGGGCCGCGCGTGCCCCGCTGTCGTCACAGCCGCCCATTGTAACGCCGGAACGGGGCGCCGCTTTGGGTCTGAAAGGTGCAAATCGAAACTTAAAAGCCCGTAAAATTAACTGGATGTCGTCCCTCCTGGTGAAGAGGTAATGAGTTGAGGACAACTTGTGAGGCCTGCTCGGTGCTTGGACACTTGATTTATTTATTGCTTGATTTGACCTGGCGACGTGCTGTTTTTCATTTCTGTTCCGCATTCATCTTCCCCTCGCTTTATAAGCACCGCGTTCACCTCAGTAAACCAGATGTTCACTAGAGGAGGTGGTGGACCAAACTTTTCCTTGTGGAACATGTGTGTTTCTGCTGCTGGACTTTGGAGCGGGGGTAATCAAGTCCGGCGATGTCACTTGAGTCAAGAGGGCAAAATTTGCCATTTGGGAAAACCAGCCTTTTACAAGTGTAGGATACTTTGCAGGAATTAAGTCTTTGAGTAGATTCCACGCTTTATTATGCTCTGCAAGGCAGTGCAGGTATACTAAAAAGAATTTGCTTTTATTAAAGTCTTTTTGGTGTTGGGAAGGGTGTAACGGGATTATCTAGGCCCTTTGTGAATGGATTTTTTTCCCTTGTTAATGGTCAGAATCACTTTCTAATATAGTTGCTTAGAAAGATTTTTGTTTGTTTGTTTGTTTGTATTTGAGAGAGCTTTTTCCATGTTACATAACACTGTGTTGTGAGTGTGCAGCCACCAAAACCCATCCTATGTTGAAAAATAGTTGGATAGAAGTTTTATATTAGTGCCCTGGTGTGTATTTCATATCTCTCACATCAACAGTTTGCTTTTCTTTGGTTTAAGAAGGGCTCCTCCCTACCCCACCCCTTTTCACACTCCCTGTGGGGTTTTTATGTTGTTACTGGTTTCTCACCTTTTTTGAATGCTAAATAACTCTTAAAAATTTTGTGAGTTAACGTTTTACTTCACATCTGTAGGCCAGTCTATTCTCATTTTTTTATACATCAAAAGGCCAGCCATTTACTTCTCAAAGGTAGCATACAGTCTTTTTATTAAAACAATAAATTGATTAAATGGAGACAAGCATTTGCATTAGATTGTAGGCATTGTCATTCAAGCATTCTTCCTAAAGCTCCCCAAACCAGGCTCTGCCTTTTTCAGTTCATTAATTAGACTTCTTTCATTTTCAGAAACTTAGGATATTTCAATGTTGCTGTAGGGATATTCACACATATCCACCCCAGTCCTTACTATTACTATTAATAATAGTAGGTAAACAGTCTGCCCCACTTGTTCATTTTCCAAATCTCCATTTGTCCAGCTTCCTATGTCTCAGCCTGCTTGGATTTTTCAGCACCTCCAGAAGCAGAGAAAAGAGGTGGAGGTGAATTCAACCCTTATTTGTTACATATTGTTAACTCTAGCAATAGTTTGGTAAGCAATTAATAGAGATAAGGGAAGGTTGGAGCTTATTTGGAGTTATCTGAATACTAATTTATATTGAAGCAGAAAGCTGTGTTTGATTTCAGTGTTGCATGCCATAGATATTTGGCAAACTAAATTGTATAGGAGCCTCTATTATTGTATTGGGATCTCATTTTAAATAGAAAGGGGGCAAGAGCTAGTTACACTAAGAACTCCTGGTTAACATAGATAACACATTTTATTATGTCTTTTTTTTTTTTTTTTTTTTTTTTTTTTGAGACAGAGTCTCACTTTATTGCCCAGACTAGAGTGAGTGCCATGGCGTCAGCCTAGCTCACAGCAACCTCAAACTCCTGGGCTCAAGCAATCCTGCTGCCTCAGCCTCCCAAGTAGCTGGGACTACAGGCATGCGCCACCATGCCCGGCTAATTTTTTCTATATATATTAGTTGGCCAATTAATTTCTTTCTGTTTATAGTAGAGATGGGGTCTCACTCTTGCTCAGGCTGGTCTCAAACTCCTGAGCTCAAAGGATCCGCCCACCTCGGCCTCCCAGAGAGCTAGGATTACAGGCTTGAGCCACCGAGCCCGGCCTATATTATGTCTTATTGTAATGGGATTTAGGTTAGCCATTAGGAACTACCCTCCCCAGTGATGTGAATGAATTTTAATAGACTGAGTTTAGCTTAAGACTGAACTTTGGGGGAAGCTCAGCTATTCGGTAGACAGGGACTAAGAGTGCAGCCATAATGGCCATAGGCAAAGTGTACGTGGGGAGAAAAGGGACACAGCACTGACCTTAGGCTGCCCTTTTAAAATGTGTGCAAAGGATTTATTTTTTTGCTAACACTTTCTCCTATAAAATCACAATCAGCTTTCTCCATTTCTAAGAAGTCAGAATGAGTAATCTAAATGGCAGCCTTTAAAGAGGGGGAGGAAACTCTAGTTAGGAGTAGTCTTTCCCTCCGAATTATCTGATTTAGATAGGCCCTTTCCTTTTTACACTTGTGGGTTTGGGCTTGCAGGAGGCCTGACCTCAATCAGCTCTATAGCTATGGAGCTAAAAATAGGGCACTCTTAGAGGACTTGCTAAAACGGTGTGTCTCAGCCTATCCCAGTGTTTATCCCTATCTTGTCCTAAGTAACGATGGGAAGCCTCCTACTTCTAGCTTATTTTCATGTATATAATAATTTGCAAAGATAGATATTTGTCATACCATTTGAATTTTTCCTTATGCACAGTAATTTACTTTTTAAAAAGTTGTCATTTAACCTCTTGCAGTTCTTGGCTTTGTAAATTACCAGCACCCTACACTTTATGGAAGTTGCTGAGAATTTTGCTTGTGAGCAGCAGCTGCAGATTGATTCCATGTGCTAAAATTTTTGTTAAAAAGAGAAAAATGAACAGATATGCCCGCCATTGTTTTTGATGGAAAATAAGCTTTACAGACTTTATATCTGCCACCTGTTGCTAGGTAAATAGCTTTAAGACTAGCTTCACTTTGCTAATGGCAGGAAAGCCCTATCAGATGACACTGTGGTTTATTCATGCTAATAATACCATGATCCATAATAATGTCTAACATAGCTTCTGTGAAAGAAGTGTTGCTAAATGTCATTTGTTGAGTTGGCAAAAAAGTTTTGCGGTGGTTATTTCCTTTCAGTCATGGAAGCTTAGAATATATAAGGATAATTTTTAATAGTGTCCTAAGACAGCAATGAAGGTACACTCAGTTAAGCTGAAAACCAGCTGTATTGCTAACCTCCGCAGGTGCATCTTCAGTGTAATAGGATGTGCTAGTTGTCTAGGCAGGCAGTTGTGCCTGTGGTTGTATGGGTATAAATGAGCCTTGGCTGTTACCCAAGAGAGCTGTGAAATGTGCAGCTGGAGACTCCCTTTTCCTGAATGGTCTGTTCACCCTGAACATAAGGGAAAATCACTCAAATGGATCTGTAACTCTTACAGCTACTTTCTGTTAACATAAATTCTCAAGGGGCCTTGATAATAGTTTGAGGTGTGTTAGTTATTTCAAATATGTCAGGTTTTTTTTTTTAACCTTGACCCTTTAGAGTACTAGGAATATCTTCATTTGAGAAATCTAGCAATAGGAAAGAATTTTAATCTCTTTTTTAATCACGGTAAAGAATTGGGGGCTAGCCAAAGGGTTTCTAAGTTTTTCATAAGAAATACTAGTTTGTTTCAATCCACAGTTTCAGAATTTTAGTAAAAGAGGAAATGCCAGTAAGTTATCTTTTTGTTGTACTGGTTGTTTAATAGAAGAATACAGAGGATACAGAGTGAGGGGGTCTGGATCATACTTTGTCGATTGGTACTTTACAATTTTGGGCACAAGAACAAATCCCAAGCCTCTGGGATAACAACACACATTTTTGCATATGTGCTGCCCACTTGGATGTTCTTTCTAGTCTTGTAAGCTTGGTAACTAAGGATTTAAGAATGAGTGCCTTAATTTTTCTGAGACCATGGTGGATTTAAATTTCTACATAAAGACACTAAACGCATTCAAAATTATTGGGGAAAAAGTCTCTTACAGGCTTAAACCCTGAAAGAAGATTCCTTCTGAAGTTGTCTGTCTGTTCTCTTTTCCAATAAGCATAGGATGGGTTCAGTAGCAGGGATTTTGTTAGCTCTGCTTTGTGAAAAGCAAAGTTAGTGTGGAGGGCTGGCCCAGAGAGTAAAGTTTTACAAAGATGTCCTCAGAGGAGTTATTTTAGTCACCTAAAGGAGAAATGCTAATTAGTTCTTTATAGAATGACATATGGCTTAAGCAGTATTACTGTTTGTGTATGTTATGTTATCACTGTGCTTAGAGGAAGAGGTGGGAATGGGTAAAGACCTCGAAATTATAGAAAGGGAACTGTAGGAAGGCTAGTATCTATTGGTTGTCAGGTTATTTTGAGTGTGAAAGAAGGCATTAAGTTGTAACTTAAATCCACTTTTAACAAAATGCTTAACGGTTTATTGCCTTTTTTTTTTAGGTATTGCACTCTCAGTCTCGCCATGTTGAAGTCAGAATGGCCTGTATTCACTATCTGCGAGAGAACAGAGAGAAATTTGAAGCGGTAATTTGTAAATTCAAACATGTGATGATGTCTTGACTTGCATTTACATTTTGGCCTTTAGAAGTGTTCTAGTAGAAATTTCACAGGCTGGATCTCCGTGCAGATTATAAAAATAACCCTTATTAAAAAGAACTTCTTTATTGAACTTAAATCTGCTTATATTCAGTTATGATATTTTCTAGGCTATTTTGTGTTACACATTTATTCAGATATTTAGAAAGCTTCTGTGATAGACAAGACATTGAGCTGTGGGAAATGGAAGGGTGACCTGGACAAGTTCCTTGCATTCTAAGAGTGAGCTTTGTCTTATATGGTCAGGAAATTAGGTGTTGTGGTTAATAATGTTTTTGGTGATTGGCAACTCCCTATGAATTAAAAAAATTTTAGACAAGCAGTATAAAAAATATATTGAGCGTAAGTAATGTTGAACCCTTACTTTTATCAGAAGGCATTTATAGATTTTGAATTTTCAGGGTTCGTTGTGAAATCACATATCAGAACACTATAATTATGTAAGTGATAATTAATAGTTAATAAAGTTTTGTATAACAACTTAGTATAATTTTCTCAGTAGTAACTAGTAGGCTGTGAAATAAGATGCCACAGTGACCTATTTTCATTTTACATTCAAAGCCTTATAGGATTTATTAGTTATTGATTTTATGACCTAGATTTATATAACTTGACAACTTTGAATAGTATTTTTCTCTATCGACTGGTAAAGAACATTGTCACTTCATGAATAAGTAAATTCTAAGACTTAACAGGTGAAGAATTCTTTGAATATTTTCTTGGATTGGTGTTTCCTGTATTTAAGCAAAATATTATTGCTAGTAACATTTTTCTGGGTGCTGTGGTTTAGGATGGACATATTCCAGGAAGGAGAATTGGTTACCTGCTTGATAGGTTTGAAATCTTGTCTTATAAAAAAACTGATAATATAGAGGCTAGATAAGAGAGAACTAGGGTTGGTAGAGGAGAGGTGGAGAAGTGAAGTCGTCTTTAAATATTTGAAAAAATTACAAGTGAATCATTAATATTGGCCCCAGAAGGTAAAACTCTGTTGATACTAATGGATGTTGCCAATGTTAGTTAAGCTCTTGCTGTGTGCCAGGCATTGGTTTAAGTGTTTTGCATTTATTTAGTCCATATAATCTTATGAGGTATGATTAGAGATTGAAGGTTCCAAGGGAGAAAGTTTCACTTTCTTTATAATAAGAAAATCCTGGCAGTTTCTGTTGGCTGGCATTGGAAAGGGATATTGTAGGAAGGGTTGTGCCTTGTCACTGACAAGAGTTCAGCCACAGCCTGGATGGATGCTTCTTACTTTAAAAGGAGACTCTCAGGTTGGATTCAGGCTTGTGTTAGAATTAGGTCTCTTCTAACTTTAAATGGTTTTGTTGCTTTTTTTTATTATTATTATTATTATTTATAAATTGCCATCTAATACAGAACAGTAGCCTTTGATTAGTGGGATATTTAAAATACATGGCTCTTTTATTATAAATTTGTCTTGAAACTTAAGACAGTTTTTGGAAATTTGACATTGTACAATCTAGAAGAGAATTAAACTCAATCTTTACAAAAATCCATGGGTACATAAAAGATTTTTATAGACTAGGGAGTGTACTTTAATGTTTTTAAGAATATCACTCTGCTAAATTAACTGGGACTGTAATTTACAATTGAATTTGGTGATTAAGATGAATGTCTTTTAGAGCTTTCTCAAATGAATGCCATTGCTATGAGAAAAACAAGCTTGGGTTACTAAAAATAAAACTCAATTTTATTTTTATTTTAAAGTAACAGTAAAGAAGCAGGCTGTATTAAAAAAAATCTTGTGGATATTTCAAAATTTTCTTAACATTATTAGTTCTCATCTCTCTTTTTAGGGTGACTGACCTGAGAGACAGTGACTACTCATATCTGTATAATTAAGCTGTATTATTTCTTAGCCAGTGTATATCAGTCTTTGTTTTATTCTATTCTGCACACTGGCTACTACCAAATTAACATAAAAGGACTGCGTATCATGTCAATTCTCAGTTGAGAATGTCATATGCAGTGACCTTGAATTGCCTTTCCTGGGTAGTCTGAAGGTCCTGCTTGGGCTCAAAGCCCTCTATAAACAGGCCCCTGTTGGAGTCCTCTCCTGCTCAGCTTCCCACCTACTTGCCTCGCTCCAACTGGCCAGGTCATTCCTGTCTTCCTAACACAGTGTTCATTCTTCCTCCTCACGCCACGTTGGCTTTCTCTGTGCAGTATCCTCTCCCTGTGCCATCCAGCCTTCATCTTGAGTCACTCCCCTTCAGGAAAGCTTTCCTGGCAACATTTCTGTCTTTAAATTCTTTTGTATGTTTGTGCCCTTTACTTAATGATTAGTATATATTTTCACAATTAGTTTTATAAATATATATATTTAATAACACTGATGTATTCTAGGTTTGTGTATGAAATCAGTAATTTAAAGTGAACATTATTTGCACAGTGAAGCAGTTAACTGTTTTGACATATTTCTTAGATGACATTCTTAATAGACCTTTTTTTTTGCAGTTTATAGAAGGATCATTTGAAGAGTATTTAAAGCGTTTGGAAAATCCACAGGTATGCAGTTATTTAAAATTCATTAAAGTAGAATATTGATAATATGGTATATAGAGCGGTTACAGTGGCAATGTACCTATTTCCTTATAAACATTTTCTGTAGACGTCTTAGGTACACATTTTATGTAGCACTTAATTGGAAGACATTGGAGCTGTATACCACAGGTTGCCTCCCTTAAGAGTTGTGCTATCTTTATCTTTGTCATATTGGCATGTGAATATAGCATAAAAGATCTGAAATGACACTGGTAATGATTTTCAGAATGGTATGTTGTGGACAGGGTGAAGTTTGATTTTTTTTTTTTTTTTGAGACAGAGTCTCACTTTGTCGCCCAGGCTAGAGTGAGTGCTGTGGCGTCAGCCTGGCTCACAGCAACCTCAATCTCCTGGACTCAAGCAATCCTCCTGCCTCAGCCTTCCGAGTAGCTGGGACTACAGGCATGTGCCACCATGCCTGGCTAATTTTTTTTTTTTCTATATATATTAGTTGACCAATTAATTTATTTCTATTTATAGTAGAGATGGGGTCTCGCGCTTGCTCAGGCTGGTTTCGAACTCCTGACCTCAAGCAATCTGCCCGCCTCGGCCTCCCAGAGTGCTAGGGTTACAGGCGTGAGCCACCCTGCCCGGCCTGATTTTTTTTTTCTAGGCCGTTTGAGAAGGCAGAGGTCTTTTATGCAGGTTCCATTTCCCATGATCAGCTTGTGAAGAGAAGAACCTGTTGTGAAAGAAAAGGACAGCACTTCCCCATCACCTGCTAGCCACCCTTTCTCAGTCTTGTTGAAGTTAAAGGGATTTTTCTGCTTACAAAACTAATATTCTCAGTGTAAAAATACTAATTTCTTGGAATGTCATTTAGAATGTTCAGATTTTCCATCATCCTCTGTTAAGTTAAAAATAACACTGGCAAAGGAAAAAGCTAAAAAGAAGGGAGTAAAGGGAGTGTAACATAGGAACAGTCATGTTTGATCAATGAGTGGTGTGTTCATTTGATTCCCTAATGCCAATTTGAGTGCCTGTTATGGACCAAGAATTGCTAGTTATCCTGGGGATGCAGAGTGAATGTAGATAACCAAAGCGTTTCCCTATCATGGGAAAGAAGGTCAAATATAAGTTAGAAGAGTACATGTGTCCCAAGAGGTTTAGCTATGATGCCATAGGCATTCAGAGTTTTATTTCAGTTGGGTAGATAAAGCAACAGTTTGAGAGTGAGTTCACATTTGAAGTCTGAGAAGATTCTAAATAGGAAATGCCAGAGCTGAAGAGCATTCCAGGAAGTGAAAACTGAGCAAGGCAGATTCAGAAAACAGTTCAGTTTGTGTGGAGTGCGGAGCACATGAAGGTAAGAAGCAGTGAGAAAGAAGTTGGAGGGGCAGGTTGCGGCCAGATTGTGAGGGAGCCTTTAATGCTAGGCTCACAGTTTGGAGTGTATACTTAAGACCAGCATTTCTGAAAGTGTGATCTATAGGTTGTTTTATCTATAGGTTATAGGTTATCAGAATCACTCAGTGTGCTTATAAAAATGCAGATTCCCTAGCCTCTGTGTAACTCCTAGGCCTCAACACATTCCCTATCTTCCTTCCCTGCTTATTTTTCTCTGTAGTGCTTATACCCTGTAACATACTATGAATCTACTTCCTATTAGAATTAAGCTCCATGAACACAGAGATCTGTGTGTTTTGTTCACTGCTGAGTGCCCCAGAGCTGAGAATAGTGCCTGGCATTTTTGTTGTCTGAATGGATGGATTAAAGAGTATTGTGTGAAAATAGTTTGAGGTGGATGAGACCTGAGGCAAAAAGATCCATTTTATAATGGCTTAAAAATTTGTTTAATATATGGAGAAATGTGCACATTATATTTAATACTTGTACTCATTCCTTTTTATACTTAAAATCTATCCAGTTTTGGAGGCAAATATTCCCTGAAGGCCTATTCTCCATATTTACCCCAACTGTATTTTTATGTGAGTAATTCTGAAACTGAGTTTTACCCATATACTATGATCACAGATTCATTTTCCTGAAGTTTACATTTTTCTCTCATAGTGTATAAGCATGTTTGAAGGCAAGCATTGTATATTTTTATTGCTTTGGAATTCCCATAGTTACCTTTCAGTTTGGGGTGCCTTATCTGTTTATGTGTGTTAAATGAATGTTAAGTATCTATTGTATGGTGTTATGTGTAACAGATAAGAAAGATAAGCACCAGAATGTTAATTTGTTATTCTCCAGGTGGCAAATATTGTAGGTGATTTTTACTTCCTTTATATTAAATGAAAGAATTGACAAAGACCATTTATTATTTTGTATCAGGAAACCCCCCAACGTTATTTTATAATAATCTTTGTGCAGCAGTTCAGGCTATTGGGCTATGAGGGTCCAAGCTAGGATAGAAGTGATAGGAGTAGAGAGGAGACAGGTAGGAAATGAAGCAGTGTGAACTGAACAGAGACATTTGGTTTGGGTTCTGTTGGGAACAAAGGTACTAAAGTTGATTGGGGTTTTGAGCAGGTGGAGCAGGGTGTCTGTGCCTCTTTTTCATGATGCTGGCTGGCCAGGTTTCTTTCTGACACACACAGGACTTATTCTTATGAAACTCCTCTCCCCTGTCTGATCAAACCTCTTCAGGTATCTCAGGTGCTTTCTGAACCTAAGTGCTGCCTCCTTTGTTATTAGCAACAAACATTTTTAAGTCTTCATTCTATTTTTTTTTGTTGTTGTTTTGGCTGCCTCCTTGATATATGGGATGTATAAAATGAAAACAAATGTGGTTGATGGATGGGCCTTGATTTCTCCATCCAGTTCTCAGAGAAAGCATCTTTTATATCCTCTTAAAATAGTAGGGCATTTTGAAAAATGCCTCAGAATTTTTGTCAGCTATGTTAAGGTAAAATTGACATACAATAAAATTCATTAATTTTAAATGTACAATTTGATGTCATTTAACAAATGTATACACTTGTGTAACTACCACCACAAACAACATATGGGACATTTCCATCACTCCAGACAATGTCCCTCATGCTCTTAATCCCCTGATTTGCTTTCCAAATTTTACCTTTTCTAGGTGTGTACAAATGGAATGATATATATATAGTTTGTACTCTTATATGTTTGGCTTCTTTCACTTAGTATATTGGAAACACTTTAAAATTCATCCATGTGTTTATCAGTAGTTCCCTGTTGTTGCAGAATGGTAGTGCGCTGTATGGATGTATCTATCATAATTTATCTGTTTCCCAGATGATGGATATTTAGGTTCTTTCAGGTTTGGGGCTGTTAAAATTGAAGGTGCTGTGAACATTTTGCGGATAAGTCTTTGTGTAGACATAAGTTTTCTTTTCTCTTGGATTAATACTGGAGAGTGGAATTGCTGGGTCATATGGTAAATATGTTAAACTTAATGAGAAACTGCCAAACTGTTTTCCAAAACAAACATTTTGCTTTCTCATTGCAGTATATGAGAATTCCAGTTGCTCCACATCCTTGCCAACACTGTTTGTGATTTTCATTCACTTGCATTTCTCCAATGATGTTGAGCATGTTTTCATGTGCTTTATTTGCCATCCGTATGTTTTTGTTGGTGAAATAAATGTTTATTCATAGATTTTGCTCATTTTTCATTGACTTTGGTCTTAACTGAATTTTACAAGTTCTTTATCCTGTATTGGATATGTATTTTACAAATACATTCTTCCAGTTTGTATTTTGGCTTTTCATTTTCTTAACAATGCCTTTTGAGCACCAAAAGCATAGTATTGATGACGATTTAAGAACATTTAAATTACATAGTTTTGATATGGATTCATTAGTTGAAATAAATTTTGATTCATTAGTTGAAATAAATTTTGAAGTTCTTTTCTCTCACCCACAAGAAATATACTTATTAAACATTATAAAAAGTGATGAGTAAATAAAATATAGCCTTAAGGTAGAAGATAATGGTAGTAGAACATCAATTATTTATTTATTTATTTATTTATTTATTTTTGAGACAGAGTCTCACTTTATTGCCCAGGCTAGAGTGAGTGCCGTGGCGTCAGCCTAGCTCACAGCAACCTCAAACTCCTGGGCTCAAGCAATCCTGCTGCCTCAGCCTCCCAAGTAGCTGGGACTACAGGCATGTGCCACCATGCCCGGCTAATTTTTTCTATATATATTAGTTGGCCAATTAATTTCTTTCTGTTTATAGTAGAGATGGGGTCTCACTCTTGCTCAGGCTGGTCTCGAACTCCTGAGCTCAAAGGATCCGCCCACCTCGGCCTCCCAGAGAGCTAGGATTACA
>VSMD01108680.1:0-21839 GCA_008750895.1 Mirza zaza
AAATCCTGGCAATGAAGAAAACATTCAAGGAATTCCATAATACAGTGGGGAAAACCTCAAGAACAGAATGGATCATGCAGAGGAAACAATCTTATCCCTTAAAGATTATGCCTATGTACTAAACAAATCAGAAGAAGAAAGGGAACACAGAAAGAAGAGATGAGACCAAAGCTTACAAGAAGTGTGGTATTATGTAAAAATGCTAAATCTCAGATTGATCAGAATTCTGGAAGGGGAAGAGGTTGGAAAGGGTTAAAAAGGGTTGGAAAAATTATTTCCACACAACCCTTGGTCACAAGGGTTGGAAAAATTATTTCATGGAATACTGGAGGAAAATAAGCTGGCCCTGGCCAGAAATATTGATATCCAAATACAAGAAGCACACATAACTCCTGAGAGACTTAACGTGAAAAGGCAATCACCTCATCACGTGGTTATTGGGCTGATCAAAGTAAACGTGAAAGAAGCAATCCTCTGTGCAGTGAGGTGGAAACAACAAATAATCTATAAAGGAAAGCCTATCATACAAACAGCAGACTTATCATCTGAAACCTTATAAGCCAGGAGGCACTGGGAGCCTATCCCTAATGTTCTAAAACAGAATAAAGCTCACCCTAGAATTCTTTATCTGGCAAAATTAAGTTTCATCTATGAGGGAGAAATAAAGTCCTTAGACAAGCAACCACTGAAGGAGTTTGCAAAGACCAACCAGCCATACAGGATGTTTTCAGAGTTGCCTTATATAACTAACAGGGCAATAGACACTCATCGAAGTAAAATCTTCAAAGAGTTAAAGGCTAGAACTTGAACTGCATGATGGCTCCAGGAGTAAGACAAAGCAACAGGACTTCATCTAACAATATGAATGGAAATATTCCTCCAATTTCAATCCTCTCAATAAATGTAAATGGCTTAAACTGTCTTCTGGCATAGACTGGCAGAGTGGATAAAAATCCACAAGCCTAGTATCTTCTCTTGACAGGAAACACATCTAACTCACAAAAATGTCTTCTGGATGAAGGTAGAGGGATAGAAAACTATCATACAGGCAAACATAAGTTAAAAGAAAGCAGAAGTAGCTATACTATTTGCAGATAACATAAGCTTTAAAATAGCAAAATTAAAAAGGATAAAGATGGCCACTTTATAATGGTGAAAGAGAAGATCCAACAAGAAGATTTAACAATTCTTAATACTTATACACCCAAAGTAGGATCACCCAATTACATAAAGAAAACCTTGCCTGATCCAAATAGCATGTTAAACAATACTGCCATAGAAGCAGGGGACTTAAACACTCCACTGAATAACCTGGATAGATCCTACAAACAGAAAATAAGCAAATAAATAATGGACTTAAACAGAGCTCTTGATCAAAAAAGTCTGACCAATCTATACAGAACATTCCACACAAATAAAGTTGAATTTGCATTCTTCTAAGTAGCCCAGGGATCCTTCTCTAAAATTGGTCATGTACTAGGCTGCAAATCAGATCTCAAAAAAATTCAGGAAGATAGAAATTATACCATGTGTCTTCTCTGACCATAGTAGTATAAAATTAGAGTTCAACTCCTATAGAAACACCCAACACTTCACAAAGGCATGGAAACTAAACAATCTATTATTGAAGAAATATTAGGTCAAGGAGGGACTTCAGAGGGAAATCAAGAATTTCTTTGAATAAAATGATAACAGAGACATATGTTACCAAAACCTGTGGGATACAGCAAAAGCATACCTGATAGGAAAACAAATATCAACAAACATTTACATGCAAAATATGACCAGATGGCTACAATTCAGTTTTACCAAACATACAAAGATGGACTCATACTATCCTACATAAATTATTCCACAACTTTCAGAAGAATGGTATCCTTACTAACTCATTCTACAAAGCCAATATCACATTGACACAAAAGCCAGGAATGGACACAACAAAAAAAAAAATTACAGAACAATATCCCTTATGAATATAGATGCCAAAATCCTCAACAGAATTTTAGCAAACAGAATTCAGTAGCACATCAAATAAATAATTCACCATGACCAGGTGGAGTTCATTCCAGGGATGCAAGTCTGGTTCAACATATGCAAGTGTATAAATGCATTTTGCCTCATAAATCAAAACATATGATTCTCTCAATAGATGTAGAAAAAGCATTTGACAAAGTCCAACACACCTTTATGATAAAAACTCTTAATAAAATAGGCATAGGTAGCTCATACCTTAAAATTATCAAATCTATTTATGACAAACACACAGCCAATATCATACTGAATGGGGAAAATTTGAAACCATTCCCACTTCAAACCAGAATTAGACAAGGTTGTCCACTATATCCTCTTGTATTCAACACAGTGCCCAAAGTGCTAGCTATAGCAATCAGGCAAGAGAGAGGTATTAAGGGCATCCAAGTGGGGGAAGATCAGATCCAACTGTCACTCGTTGATGATGATATGATATAATATCTAGAGTACCTCATGGATTTGTCCAAGAGACTCCTAGATTTGATAAAGAAATTCAGTAACATCTTGGTTTACAAAGTCAATATACACAAATCAGAGGCATTCATGTATGCCAAGAACTGTCAAGCTGACACTCAAATCAAAAAAGCAATATCTTTTCTTATAGCCCCAAAGAAAATTAAATATCTAGGAATATGTTTAATGAAAGATACAAAAGACTTCTACAAGGAGAACTACAAAACGCTAAAAAAAAGAAATTGTAGAAGATGTAAACAGATGGAAAAATCTATCAATTTTCATGGATTGGTATAATCATTATCATTAAAATGTCAATATTACCTAAAGTGATTTACAAATAAATGCAATCCCCATCAAAGTACCACCATCATTTTTTACAGATCTAGAAGAAATAATTCTTCACTTTGTATGGAACCAGAAAAAACCTCGTATAGCTAAAGCAATCTTAAGTAAAAAGAAAAAAACTGGGAGGCATCAGTATTCTTGGCTTCAAGCTGTACTATAAAGCAATAATAATTAAATCAGCCTGGGATTAGCACAAGAAAAGAAGCATCAATTTTTGGAATAGGACTGAGATTCTAGAGATTAAACCATTTGCATATGGTAACCTATCTTTGATAAAGAAGAAAAAATATATATTGGGGAAAAGAATTTCTCTTCAATAAATGGTGCTGGGAAAACTGGATAGCTACATGCAGAAGAATGAATCAGTATCTCTACCTCTCACCTCTCACAAAAATCCACTCAACCTGGATAACAGATTTCAAGCTAAGGCATGAAGCCCTACGAATCCTAGAAGAAGATGTTGGGAAAACCCTTTCTGACATTGACCTAGACAAAGAATTATTGAAGAAGACCTCCAAAGAAATGACTGCAACAACAAAAGTAAACAAATGGGATATGATCAAATTAAAAGATTTCTGTAAAGCCAAGGAAACTATCATTACAGCAAATAGACAGCCTACAGAATAGGAGAAAATATTTGCTTTTTGCACACCTGATAAAGGTATGATAACAATAATCTAATTAGAACTCAAAAGAATTAACAAGAAAAAAATCAAACAACCCCATCAAGAAATGAGCAATGGAAATGAACAGAAACTTTTCCAAAGAAGACAGAATCATGGCCTGAAAACACATAAAAAAATGCTCAACATCTCTAATCATTAGAGAAATGCAAATCTAAACCACAATGAGATATCACCTAACCCCAGTGAGATTGGCATGTATCAAGAAATCCCCAAACAACAAATGCTGGCAAGGATGTGGAGAGACAGGAACACTCTTACATTGCTGGTGGGACTGCAGATTAGTGCAGCCTTTGTGGAAAAGAATTTGGAGATACCTCAAACAGCTAAAAATAGAAATACCATTTCACCTAGCAATAGCATTATTAGGTATCTACCCCAAAGAGCATAAGACATTCTATTATAAAGACATCTGCACCTGAATGTTTATGACAGAACAATTCACTATTGCAAGGACATGGAAACAACCCTAGTGCCCATGAATTCATGAGTGGATTATTAAAATTTGGTATATGTTCACAATGGAATATTACTCAATTCTAAGAAATGACAGTGTGCTAGCACCACTTATATTATCCTGGATTAAGCTTAAGCATGTTATACAAAGTGAGGTGACACAAGATCAGAAAAAATTGGGCTCCATATGTACTCGTCATCAAAGTCGTACTGACTGATCAACATTACGGTGCTCAAAGTGTGTGGTGCTCACCAGGGATTTGGGGGTTGGGGTGTAGACCCACATTTGAGGGATGCAGTGAGAATTGTGGAGGGTAAGGACCTCTATCCTTTGCTAGGGAGAGGCAAAGATATAAAATGTAACCAAAATGTTTGTACTTTCATATTTTCTTGAAATAAACAAAAATATAATCAGGAATGTAAATAATTATGCAAATTAATTTTACCTATTAATGTACTGTATTATATTCCTACACAGCTCAATTTAATTTATTTTACTTTTATTTCAATCTTTGCAGCTATAATAAAAATGTGTTTGGCTTGAAGCTTTTTTCCTTTGGAAGACAAGTTTTGTCAAATGTAAATATCATAGTTATAAAGTATTGGAACATCAATAAATTTTTTTTATATTTTTGTACCAGCTGGAAAAAATAGAATAAAGTATATTCTTCATAAAAAGTTACAACACTAAAAGGGAAATGAAATTAATTTTATAGTGGAGAAATTTAACTTAAACTTTCATCTGTGGACTTTCCCGCAAAACCAACAATTCCAGTCATATCATGAGAAAAACATCAGAAAAATCACATATGAGGGATATTAATAACATCAAATTAAAAAAATTCAGAGAAATTTGCAGAAGCAAAAGAAAGCTAAGGTGACATGATATCTGAATGTGATGTGTTGTCCTGGAAGAAATTACAAGAGAGAAATTGATCAATGAGAAGTAAAAATAAATCTTATTAATATATGCCTGTCAGTGAATGATAATAAATATTAGTTTGTTAATAATTGTGACAAACATCCCATATTAATGTTAAGACATTAACAAAAATGGAAAATTTGTGTCGGGTATATATAAACTGTACTGATTATACAACTGTTCTGTAGATTTAAAGCTACTGAAAATAGAAAAAAAAATCTATTTGTTAAAAGCATCACAACTAAGCTTAATAAACTGAACCTTTTTAATATAGTTGATGCCCCAAATGTGCATTTCCCCAGTTCTGTGGTCTTTATTACACTCATGAAGGCTATGATTATTTTGAATGTCTTATTTGTCATTCTCTCTTTTTTCATAATTATTTGGGCCTTTACTCTTAATTATAAACAATATATTGTATTCTATCCAAATTAGATAAGTAAAGGTTTCTATATTTATATTTCTAATCAAATTGTGAGAAACCATCAGATGAATTCATACTGTGATAAATCTAATTAAGTTCCAGATCAGTTATCTCACAAGTGCCAAAATGTTGCAGAATCAGTGAAGTCTGAGAACCTGTTGTAGACTGGACAGGATCAGATGTCATAGGCAGACCCAAACATTGCCATCAATGATTCCAACTTGTTGGTATACAAAGCCTTGTGTTCTAAGGCCCACACTGTGAATTTGGGCAGAAAATGTCATCACCTGGTTTTATATAAGAGAATATGAAAAGGTGATGGGATGTTTCCTAAGTTATCAATTGTTTTAATTTATAATCCACAACTAAAAAAAAAATGATGCCAATATAATGAAAAAGGGGAAATGTAATAGAAAAAAAATAATTTATATAACCCATGTTAGAGCCACAGGAGAAAACCAGAGGACATATAAGATGGCATGCTGTCACAGAAATGTAACCATGTGTATGTCCTTGAGAAAGGTTTCCATTTGATCAGCACCCAGTCCCCAGTGAGCTTCTGTTCCCACTACCGTAATCTTCACATAATATTGCTTCCTGAGGTCCAATGAACCACTGCCCTCTAATTGTGTCCTCTTCTGTGCCAAGATACAATTTTTCTCTTTTCTGTCCTCTCCCCTGTTTGATGGACTCACTGCTCCTCACTCTCTAGAATTTCCTCAATATTCCTACTCCTACTTGCCTTTCTTGTATGCCCCATTCCAGGTCTGATGCCTGTCCTCTCAGTTCCAAAGGGCGTCACTTCCTCTTGTAGTTTAAATTCCTCTTATCTTTTCTCAGTGAACACTGAACTGAGTATCAGAGACTATGAAACTTTGTCTATGCTCTTCCCCTGTGAGCCCAACACAAGCAGTGGACAAGTAACAACACAGAAGATTCTCCTTTATATTGCTTTGGCAAATAAATTATAAATAACTCAAACTCCTCCCCTACATTCTTGTATAATTCCCAAGAAAATGCAATATTCTTTCAATCTGAATAGGGTTTGAACTTGAAGATTGACATGTCTCTTGATGGCCTTTTTCTCCTCAGGATACGATATGAGCCCTGTCTCCCCTCAGACCCTTCTCCAGCCTCCCATTCTCAACCCACTATAGGAACCCAAAAATGGATCATGCTCCTTCTGCCTCATTTGCCCCTTTTCTTTCCTTCACAACAGTGTTGTCCTTTTAATAAATAAAACATACTTGTACAAATTGATTTAGTTTTATCAATATGGTTCCTTTGATAAGTATTTTGAAAGCCATATTTTTTGCCATATTTCATCCATTTCACTAAATGCATCTATGTGTGTATGTATGTTTTCAAATATTGTCTCAGTCACTGATAGACTTAGGTGAAACATACCATGGTTTAAATTTTATGCACATGCATGAATATGACAAAACTTGTTAAAGTTAATGAAAAACAAGACACAAAGATTTGTTCTTTATAAAAGATCACTTTAAATATGTATACACGTATAACTTAAAGAAAATTTATATAACAAAATATACCATAATAACACTAATTACATAAAAGAGGAGTAGCACTATTAATTTCTAAGAGAACAGATGTTGAAACAAGGGAGGCTATCAGGGATAGCCAGCTGCTGCTCAGTCCTTGGTGGCATGTCCTAGAGGGGAAAGACCATCCCCACTGCATCATATGATCTTGTGCAGGAGGCACCCATGGAAGTCTCTACAAGTTCCTGCCACCATGGGCTGTTGATGGTGGAGTATAAATGCTCTTTACTAGGACTTGTTTGCTCCAGAAATCAAGAAAAGAAAAATAAAGGAGAGGCATGACATCGAATAAATTCACTAAGAATGTGGCAAAAATGATGCAGAGAGTATTTTGGGGAGGGTTGTCTAAATGTCAGAGAATGATGTGCCAACAGTGATTTTTTTTAATGTTCTAAACACACTTGTTTATTCAAGATTAAGCTGGTGGCTTATCTCTGATAAAGAGCTCCTTATGTTAAAATATTCCAAACCTTCAGACAAAGCTTCATGTCTTTAACCAATTACAAGTCAAAGAATATATAAACCTACCTATAAACTGTAAGCTTCCTGCTTCAAGATGGCCCCCATTTTCAGGCCAAACCAATGTATGTCTCCCACACATTGATTTATGACTTTACCTGTAATCCCTGTCTCCCTGAAACTATAAAACCAACTGTAACCCAACCATAATGAGTCCACTTGCTCAAGGCTTCTTGGGCATGGCTCTGGGTCATGATCCTCAAATCTGGCTCAAAGTAAATCTCTTTAAAATGAAAAAAAAAAAAAAAGATACAGGTGAGAACTTTAAACTTCTATCAGCTTCCCTTAATTCATTAGCTGCCATGGTAATAGATAATAGAATAGCACTAGATTATTTATTAGCTTCAGAAGGAGGAGTTTGTGTAGATTGTAAACACCTCATGCTGTTGCTATGCAAATATCACAGAACAGGTAGAAGAAAAGGCCCAACAGATTCTGGAAAATACAGAATAGCTAAAAAATTCTCTGAAAAGGACATAGCAAGCAGACAGAATTTGGAACCCCCTCCAATCTGTCCTCCCCAAAATGACTTGACTCCTACCCTTAGGACCCCTAGTAATGATTATACTAGTCCTCCTCTTGGGCTCTTGTCTATTACAACTTTTTCTACATTTTCTTAAAGACAGAATTCAAGCCGTCATCCACAAATCAATCAGAGAGATCTTTGTGATGGAACAAGCCTTTCCACATCTTCAACTCAATACCTGACCCTGACAACATCCTTTATCAGTAAGAAGTAGTCAGAAAGACAATGATGCCAGCTCCCCAACCTTTTAATCTTTTACCCATTTCTTATCCTTCATTTTCTTATATGTACATAATAAAAAGAGTGGAATGTTAGGCTTAAAAAATTCACCATCCCCAAACTTCCATCCAAACCTCCCATAAAACCCACCACTCTCTCCTTCCTACGGGTGTATTAGGCATGTAGCCTTTGTCAGACCCTAGAGAGATAAGGGAATGAAATGTGAGAGGGTAACTTAATTTCCTTATCCCTCATGATAAGGACTACACTTATCCTTCCTGCTTGTTCCCTAGGGAAACTTTCCTTTTATCTCCTGGTTGCTTGAAAAGAATTTATTTACTCCTTCCAGAAAAATGCTTTATAAAACCCAAGGCTTTTCTCTTTTCTCTCGTGGATGCCTTTTACAGCCTCCACCCATCTGCACCCAGATGTTCAAAATAAACAGCATTTTGCTACATATGAGGCTTCATGTGTGTCTCCCTCTAAGCTCTGGACCTAATATTCTGAAGCTTCACAGATTTGTGTTTTGAGCTCTGAGTTTCTTTGAGCAAATTCTTGATCCTAACTGGTTTGAAAGTTGCACTAAAAACTGTACTGGACTGGAATCATTGAATCCGATTTTCCTGCCTCAAACTCTAAGGTGGCTGGGACTATAGGCATGTGCCACCATGCTGGGCTGATTTTTCTACCTTTTCGTAGAGATAAGGATGTGCTTTGTTGCTCAGATTGGTCTTAGATTCCTGGCCTCATATTCTGTTCCTTCCTCGGCTCCCCAAAGTACTAAGATTGCAGCCATAAGTCACCATTTGTGACTTTTAATTTGATATCTTGAAACATTTAAAAAATTTACATTTATGAAAAATGGAAATTTCTGTTCCATAAGCATGTCTAAGAGGGAGGACTGAGTCACTAGAAATTCTTAGCACTATTCTAAGTTTTTACATGATAGGTCTTACCTTTGTTTAGGGTACTTTTCTTGGCTATATATATTATCTTTACTGAAAGATAAATTTGCATATAAGCTTTTTTTCCTTGCTAGGAGCAAATGATGGTACAATATTTAGGCCTAAAGTCCTAGGTCTGTGCTTTTGAAATATAAATTCTCTACTTGTTTCATCTAGGAGTTATTGTTTTAGAATGCAAATTGTTGCCTAGCTAACAATTGCTTAGAGCAATGAAATAGGTAATTAAATGATTAACAGACTGAATAAAAACTATATTTATTTTTAAAAGCCAGCAAATAAAAATTCTGCTTGTCTATATGTCTGCATGTTTGTGTATCTATATATGTCATATGTATGTAATATTTCACTACCAAAATATGTAAAACAGCTCTAATTAATTGACTTTGATATAAGTGTTTAAATCAAATATTTTATAAGGAAAATAGAAAAGAACTCAAATGTCTTTTAGTTCACATGAATGTGATCATTTTTGATAAACAAAACTAGTTTTAAAACTGTTATTAAAGTTTGGAGGTTTTAAGATCATAAACCTGCTACTTCTGTAGTGTTTTTAAATGTTGCTGGATTTGACTGTGACATTGTGTTTTGGGGTTTAAGCCTTTGAATTATGGGGACTGGATATGTGGCCATGGTGAGGCCTGGGGAAATTTTCTCAGTGCCTAGACCAGCAGCTATATTGATAGAGAAAAGGAAAAAATCCACTAAGCAAAATCCCTCCCCATGAAACTGCTAAACTGCTGCCATTCTTGCTTCTATAAACTGCTTACAGCAACTTCTGCCATGGTAAGATAAGACAGGAAGAAATTCCACAGAAACTCTATACCAGAACTGGGATCACTTGAGATCCTGCCCCACTAAATATAAACACATTTTAACTGTGCCCTACACCCTCCCTAAAATGAAATATATAAGACTGCTATACTCTTTGGGGCTCAGAATTTGGTGGCAAGCCCCCTCTGAGCCCACCAGCGTAAATAAACCTGATTCTTCCCACCTTTTTTGTGCCATTCAGCTTATTCTTGGTCACCTTTGCTGTAACATTTGGTTAACTGACTGAGGAACTCCTGACTGTGCTGGCCTTTTGAAGCCACCGGCTTGGGACAGGATGCAAGCCAGCTAGCCCCAACAACTGAGGGAGCCAGGCATGCCAAGTCCCCTTTGTGGACATTTTTTCTCTTTGCTTGGAAGGGCTCTTCAGACTGCTGAGCCCTTAACCCACCAGGACAAGGTAAGAGTGTAGAAGATCAGTAAGAGGCCAATGGACACAGTAAGGTCCCAGGACCCCACCCCCAGTCAGTCAGGCCCATCCCAGTGGACAGAAGAGGAACTTGATCACTCCTACAGGTAGAGGTTTCCCAGGAGAAAATATAATGATCTCTTGTTTGACTGCTTGTGTGAATGTGAAAGGTTCCACAGCCTATGGCTATGGAACTTGATTGGGTCCTCACCTGCATATCTGTGGCAGTATCACAAGGTATAACAGTGACTCACTCCACAGAAGGGGAATGAACTGGCCCAGGACTTATATGGGTGCACCTTAGCCAAGATGTGCCTAACTTCCCATGAGAGGAGCAGCCAGGTGGACAACTGACAGCTTCCCCACCCTGTGTGACAGCGCACACAAGCTCATCCTGGAAGGGAAAGAGTCCAAACCCACAGTCCTGAGGGGCATGCTAAAGACTTTTAAGACAGGGTTCTCAGGTGATTATGAAGTTAAAATGACTCCTAATCACCTCTGTACACTTTATGAAGTTGAATGGCTCTCCTTTGGAGTTGGGTGGCCTGATACTAGTACACAGCTTAGAAAATAGTCACAGATACTCCAAGGCACCCAGACAAATTCCCATATATCTATTCTTGGCTGGAAACAGCCCAGACTCTGCCTATTTGGGTTCAGTTCTGCGTAGAAAAGGGTCAGAGTAAGGTTCTCATCACTCAGAGGCCCGGGGGAGCTAAACATGTAACAAATTCCAAGAGCTCAGGTGTTAAGACTATCCACCAGGGACCCCCAAAAGATGACCTAGTCTTCCCTCCACTGTACAATCCCACTGACCCAATCCCAGGGCCACCACCACCAACATCCCTGGACACACCACTGCCATCAATCTTGCCATCCCAAATGCCAGAAACTTCGCTGAAGGGACCCCAGTAGCCCACCATCTATGCAATGCCCAGAATTCAATTACAGCCCTCCAGCTGCCAGTCCAAGAGGTTTGAGGCCAGCCCCACATTGTAGATGATGGAACTGTCCAGCCTGGGTAGACAGTCCTCTACTACCAACTTTTCTCCATGACAGACCTTCTAAATTGGACACAACATACTCCCTCCTATTCTGAAAAGCTTCAGGTCATGATAGAACTCCTGGAAAGAATTTTCCAGGACCATCAACCAACTTGGGAGGACTGCTGATAGCTACTCCTGACACTGTTCAACACAGAAAAGCAATGCAGAATCACCTCAGGTGCCTTGCAATAGATTCAAGACCATATGTTGGTGGGAGGCCTTGACATGGAACCATGGGCACAACATGCTGTGCCTGACACTGCACCCACATGGAACTTCAACATTCTCGGAGGCTGGGATTCACTGACCAGGTATTGGGAGGCCCTCTTGCATGGTATCTGGGAGGGAGCTAAGAAGCCCACTAATATGAACAAGGTTGTTCCTGTCACACAGAAGGCAGATGAAACATCTAGTGAATTCTATGAGTGCCTCTGTGAGGCCTAAAGAATCTGTACTCCCTTTGACCCTGAAGCACTGGAGAATCAACGAATGGTGAATATGGCCTTTGTGGCACAGGCTCGCCTGCACATACAATGGAAATTAGAGAAGTTGGAAGACTTCACTGCCATGAACATTACTCAACTGATGGAAGTAGCCCAGAAGATATACACAAATTGGGATAGAGTTGCCCAAAGAGAAAGCAAAAAGAAAATGAGACAAAAGGCCTCACTCCCTGCAGTAGCACTTGAAAATCCCACATACCCTGAGAAACTGTGCCAACAACTGGAAAGTGGACCTCAAAGAAGGGGGGCACTGAGACCAAACCAATGCGTTTATTGCAAGGAAACTGGAAACTGGAAGAATGAAAGCCCCCACATTGAAAACCTGCCTCCCCAAGACAGAATACTCCCCAAGGCTTCCAGCTGGAACCAGAAACACAAGACTTCATCAGACTTGCAGGCATCAACTCAGAATAGGGCTGACTGGGTTCCTTCAACCTTGGCCCATGGGGACCTATGGTCGTTATGAATGTGGGGGGCCAGCCAGTGACTTTCATGGTGGACACCAGGGCAGAACACATGATTGTGACAAGCTCAAGAGCCCCCACACACAATATGAGAGGCAACGATAATACAGGTTACCGGAGACCAGGCTATTCGAGCCTTCTGTCAAGCCTGAACTTGCCAGATGGGAGGACATAAAGTGACACATGAATTCCTGTACCTTCTGGACTACCAAATCCCTCCTCTGGGGTGGGATTTCCTACACAAGCTAGGGGCCCAGATGACCTCTCACCCTGGGGGCACAGCCAATCTCTTGCTCTAGGCCCCAGGATCCCTTGGGATGGTAGTCACAGTCCCTAGAGAAACAGAATGGCGACTCTACAGTGACAGAATTCCAAAGGGGAAGGAACCCCTTCAGGTATGACTTCATCAAACCATTAGAGAAAAGAAACCCCCCAGAATTCAAATAATACTTTCCAGCAGTCTAAGAAGAGGACAACCCTCAGGGTTTAGCACACTTACAGGCACCAGTGATAGCGGAAGTAAAGCCAGGGGCCCAGCCCATAAGAAAGTGACAGTATCCCATCTTGAGAGAGCACAAGAGGGAATTCAAAACCATCTAGACAGACTTCAACAGGAAGGTATCTTAGTAGAATGCCAGTCTCCTTGGAACACTCCTTTGCTCCCAGTGAAAAAAAAGGACAGAACATACCATCTGCTCCAGGACCTACAAATAATTAATGAAGCTACAGTAACTCTTCATCTGGTGGTACACAACCCCTACACCTTCCTGGGACTTATCCCGCCAAATACTAAGTGGTTCACTAGCCTGGACCTGAAAGATACTTTCTGGTTCCATATGAAGTGAAGAATTATTTTTTCTAGATCTGTAAAAAATGCTGATGGTATTTTGATGGGGATTGCATTGATTCTGTAGATCACTTTAGGTCATATTGACATTTTAACTATATTGATTCTACCAATCCATGAACAAGGTAGATTTTTTCATCTGTTTAAATCTTCTGCAATTTCTTCTTTTAGTGTTTCATAGTTCTCCTTGTATAAATCTTTTGTATCTTTCATTAAGTATACTCCTAGATATTTAATTTTCTTTGGGGCTATAGTAAAGGTTATTGCATTTTTGATTTGAGTTTCTGCTTGATGGTTCTTGGGATATATGAATGCTTCTGATTTGTGTATATTGATTTTATAACCTGAAACTTTACCAAATTCTGTTATCAAGTCTAGGAGTCTCTTGGAAGAGTCCATGGGGTTTTCTAGGTATAATATAGTATCATCAATGAAGAGCGAGAGTTTGATATGATCTGCCCCCACTTGAATGCCCTTAATACCCCTCTCCTGCCTGATTGCTATCGCTAGGACTTCAAGCACTGTGTTGAATAGGAGAGGATATAGTGGGCATCCTTGTCTGGTTCTGGATCAAAGGGGGAAAGATTTCAATTTTTCCCCGTTTAGAATGATATTAGCAGTGGGTTTGTCATAGATGGATTTGATAAGTTTAAGGTATGAGCCATTTTGCCGATTTTGTTAAGAGTTTTTATCATAAAGGTGTGTTGGACTTTGTCAAATGCTTTTTCTGCATCTATTGACAGAATCATATCTTTGTTCTTGATTTTATTTATGAAGTGAATTGCATTTATAGACTTGGTATGTTGAACCATCCTTGCATCTCTGGAATAAACCCCACCTGGTCATGGTGAATTATTTTTTTTATGTGCTGCTGAATTCTATTTGCTAAAATTTTATTTAGGAGTTTTGCATCTGTATTCATGAGGGATATTGGTCTGTAATTTTCTTTTTTTGTTGTGTCCTTTCCTGGTTTTGGTATCAAGCTGATATTGGCTTTGTAGAATGAGTTAGGAAGAATACCATCCTTCTCAATGGTGTGGAATAGTTTCTGTAGTATAGGTATGAGTTCATCTTTGTATGTTTGGTAGAAATCCGAAGTAAAGCCATCTGGCCCAGGACTTTTCCGTTTGGGCAGGTTTTTAATTACTGCTTCAATTTCTAAGCTTGAGATTGGTCTGTTTAGGAATTCTGTTGCCTCCTGCGTGATCTTATGGAGGTTGTATGAATCCAAGAATTTGTCCATTTCATCTTCATTCTGTAGTTTTTAGGCATATAGTTTTTTATAATAGTCAAATATAATGTTCTGTATTTTTTTGGTATCTGTTGTGATCTCTTCATATGGAACCAGAAAAAAAAACTCTTATAGCCAAAGAAATTTTAAATAAAAAGAACAAACTGGGAGGCATCAGACTTCCTGAACTCAAGCTGTACTATAAAGCAGTAATAGCTAAATCAGCCTGGTACTCGCACAAGAAGAGAAGCATAGATATCTGGAATAGATCTGAGATACCAGCGATGAAACCATCAGTATAAGGTAATATAATCTTTGACAAAGCTGACAAAAATATACATTGGGGAAAAGAATCTGTCTTCAATAAATGGTGCTGGGAAAACTGGTTAGCTACATGCAGAAGAGCAAATCAGGATCCCTACCTCTCACCTCTCACAAAAATTCACTCAAGATGGATAACAGACTTAAACTTAAGACATGAAACCTTAAGAATCCTGGAAGATGTTGGGAAAACCCTATCAGACATTGGCCTAGGCAAAGAATTTTTGAGGAAGACCCCCAAGTCAATCACTGCAGCATCAAAAATAAACAAATGGGATCTGATGAAATTAAAAAGTTTCTGCACAGCCAAGGAAACCATCAGTAGAGCAAATAGACAACTCACTGAGTGGGAGAAAATATTTGCTCTCTACACTTCTGATAAAGGTCTAATAACAAGAATCTATCTAGAACTTTAAAGAATTAACAAGAAAAAATCAAACAATCCCATCAAGAAATGGGCGACAGAAATGAAAAGAAACTTCTCCAAAGAAGACAGAATAATAGAATGCAAACATATAAAGAAATGCTCAACTTCTCTAATTATTAGAGAAATGCAAATAAAAACTGTAAGATACTGGGCTATAAGGAACAGACATCTTCCAGCTGCTGTTTACTGCTTAATTGCCTACCGCAAGGCATCAGGAGTATATTATGGGATGCAGAGGAGAAAGACAAAGAGAGCGGAAACCTGAGTCCCTCAGCTAGGACCCGGAACAGGTTAGGGCCTATCAGGGGCAGGCTGAAGTAATAAAAAATAAAAAAAATCACTGTGGGGGTGGATGCTTGACCAATATGTAGGTAGCGAAGTTATAAAAGGGGATTTTCACACAAAGGAGGGTCCTAGCCCGGGAAGAGGCCACTGCGTTGGCACTCTGGGGGCTTGGACCCTAGCTCGAGCTAGACAATAAAACTCCTTTTGGTAATTACAGCCTTGGTGACTCTGTCTCTCTGTCCTGCGGCCTTGTGAATCCCGAGTATAACATTTGGGGGCTCGTCCAGGATTCGGCAGACCGCTGGGTAGGACGCAGAGCCGGGGAAGGAGTGCATAGATTGTAGCCCTGGACTAGCGGACTGGCATCAGGGCCTAGGCGGACGCGCTGGTGGGTCGCTGGTGGGGGCCAGACAGAGATGTCCGCTGGCTTCCTTGGGGTTCCCCAAGGCTAACCTTGGAGCTGGAGCTCGGTCAGAAGGGGACCGGGGAGAGATTCCGGAATAGGTGGGTCAATTTGTTTAGTTCTTTTTTTGTTTGTTTATTCGTCTGTTTAATCAATTTGTTACTTGGGCCTCATTTGTCTAGTCGTTACACCTGTGAGATTGTGTGAGTGATTTTTGTCCTATGTCTAGGATTTCTTCTTCTTTTCAGGAATGGGACAGACTCTGACGACGCCGTTGTCTATCCTCGTGAGTCACTTTAAGGATGTGAAGGAGAGGGCACAGGATTTGTCCTTGGAGGTTAAAAAAAGAAAGCTTATCACTCTTTGTGAGGGGGAGTGGCCCAAGTTTGGGGTGGGATGGCCCAAGGAGGGCTCTTTGGATGCCTCCCTTATTGAAAAGGTAAAAGGGGTGGTGTTTGGCCGCCACAGCCATCCTGATCAAATCCCTTACATTGTGGTGTGGCGGGGTTTGGTCCAGGACCCCCCACCCTGGCTAAAGATCCTCCTGCCTGCCCCTAAGGAAAAGACCAAAATTTTGGTTGCTAAAGGGGTGAAGAAGGGCGAGATGCAGGAGTCCCCGCCCGTAGGGCCGCCCTCTACTGGCACCTCCCCGGTGTTGCCGGACTCAAATCTATACCCAGATTTAACAGAGTTGAAGTGGAATGCACCCCCACCCTATAGCTTTCCGGCAGAGCCCGCGCGCTCGCCCCTTCCCGCCGCGTCTGCTGGCTTTCCGGCAGAGCCCGCGTGCTCGCCCCTTCCCGTGGCGTCCCCGGGCTTTCCCTCATTTCCCTCATTTCCCAGATTTAACAGAGTTGGAGGGGAATGCACCCCCGCCCTATAGCTTTCCGGCGGAGCCCTCGCGCTCGCCCCTCCCAGCGGTGCTCGAACCCGCCTCCCTGGTAGCAGCGGTGCCCTTGCCTGCGGTGCCTGTAGCCACAATGGAACCGCTGACAGGGGGACCGGCTTATGGAACCAGGCAAAGGACGGGACGGGCTCTAGATCCGGGGCCCGTGAGGGCGCTCCCCCTGAGAGTGGCAGGACCCCCTGGAGCAGATGGGGAACAGACACACCAGTACTGGCCCTTCTCCACCAGTGATCTCTACAATTGGAAATCTCAAAATGCAAATTTTTCTGAAAACCCGAGGGATTTAATTAACCTTTTAGATTCGGTCCTTTTTACACACCAGCCCACTTGGGATGATTGCCAACAGTTGCTCAAGGTATTATTTACAACTGAGGAGAGAGAGAGAATCCAAGTGGAAGCACGGAAGCTGGTTCCAGGAGAAGATGGCAGACCTACCATAAATACTCGAGTCATCGACCAGACCTTTCCCCTTGAACGGCCGCCCTGGGATTATAATGAGGCTGAAGGTAGGGAGCGTCTCCGGGTCTACCGCCAGACTCTGATGGCCGGTCTCCGAGCAGCGGCCCGGAAGCCGACCAATTTGGCTAAGGTAGGGGATGTCCGTCAGGGGCCTGAGGAAAGTCCGGCAGCTTACCTAGAGAGAATTATGGAAGCCTTTCGAAAGTACACTCCGATAGATACCACCGTAGAGGAGAGTGAAGCGGCCGTCATGATGGCCTTTGTAAATCAGGCAGCCCCAGACATTAGACGAAAGGTGCAAAGAGTAGATAGGCTGTGCGAGAAAACTCTACAGGACTTGCTAGAGGTGGCAGAAAGAGTATACAATAACAGGGAAACGCCCGAAGAGAAGTTAGAGAGACTAAGGTTAGAAGATAAAAAGTTTCAAGCGGGCGAGGCACGCAGGGCGAACAAAGAAATGGCCAAGATCCTACTCGCAGCTACAGGAGGTCAGCTAGGGACGAGAGGCCGGGAGCGACCCAGGAGAGAGAGGCTAGACAAAGATCAGTGTGCCAATTGCAAGGAGTATGGACACTGGGCTAGGAAATGCCCCAAGAGAAAGGGGGGAGGTAGGGCTGAATCCGCTGAGAAGGTTATGGTGGTGAGGCAAATAGAGGATGAATAGGGGCGACGGGTTTCGGTTCCCCTCCCCGAGCCCAGGGTAACTTTACTAGTGGAGGGGAGCCCAGTCAATTTCCTGGTAGACACGGGGGCAGAATATTCCGTGATCACTGAAACTATGGGAAAACTGTCTCATAAGACTAGCTGGGTGCAGGGGGCAACTGGAACCAAACCCTACCAATGGACTACACGGAGGAAGTTGGACTTAAGTACGGACAAGTGAGTCACGCCTTCATGGTCATTCCAGAGTGCCCCACCCCATTATTAGGGAGAGACATACTCACAAAATTAAGAGCCCGTATTTACTTTGAAGAAGAAGGAATAATAATAACTGATGATAAAGGCAACCTTATTAGCAGCCCCCGAGTCACTCAAATCTTGACCTTGGCGCAGGCGGATGAGTATAGACTATACCAGCCCGTGAGGGGCCAGGAAAAGGACATAGAGTGCTGGCTCCACGAATTTCCCAAAGCCTGGGCTGAAACGGGGGGTGCAGGATGGGCAAAGCATCGACCACCTCTGTACATTGAGTTAAAAGCAGGGGCTGAGCCAGCCCGAGTTAGACAGTAACCCATGCCCTGGGAGGCCAGAGTGAGAATAACGCCCCACATTCAAAGGCTTCTAGATGCTGGGATTCTCCGGAGGTGCCAGTCAGCCTGGAATACTCCTTTGTTGCCAGTGAAGAAACCGGGAGGAAAGGATTATCGGCCTGTGCAGGACCTCAGGGAGGTCAACACGCATGTCCTAGACATCCACCCTACGGTTCCTAACCCCTACACCCTACTAAGTTCCCTTCCTCCAACGCAGATTTGGTACACTGTCCTAGATTTAAAGGATGCATTTTTCAGCCTAGCCGTGGCCCCGCTCAGCCAAGAGATATTTGCCTTTGAGTGGTAGGATGAAGAGAGAAGGATCCAGGGGCAGCTGACTTGGACAAGACTGCCCCAGGAGTTTAAGAACTCGCCCACCTTGTTCAACGAAGCCCTTCACGAAGACCTGGGTGAGTACCGTGCCAACCACCCAGAGGTGACCCTGTTGCAGTATGTAGATGATTTGCTATTAGCTGCTCCAACCCTTCAGACCTGCTTGGAGAGCACCAAAGACTTACTCAGAGTGTTAAGGGATATGGGCTACAGGGCTAGTGCCAAGAAGGCCCAGATTTGCAAAGATGAAGTCACCTATTTGGGATATAAAATTAAGGGAGGCCAAAGGTGGCTAACAGAAGCAATGAAACAGACTGTGCTTGGAATACCCGCCCCGACCTCATGTCAGAAAGTGCGGGAATTCCTGGGGTCTGTGGGATATTGCCGCCTCTGGATTCCGGGGTTCGCAGAGAAGGCTCGACCCTTGTATGAAGGGTGCAGGGCAGGGCAAACGTGGAAATGGACAGTGCAGATGGAGAATGCCTTTCAAGCCTTGAGAACAGCCATGTTAAAGGCTCCAGCTCTAGCACTTCCTGATCCTACAAAAGAGTTCCACCTGTTTGTAGACGAGAAAAAGGGAATAGCCAAGGGAGTGCTCACACAGGCACTGGGACCTTGGAGGCGCCCAGTGGCACACCTGTCAAAAAAACTAGACCCAGTAGCAGCGGGATGGCCGGCTTGCCTGTGAATAATCGCGGCTACAGCCTTACTGGTCAAAGCTAAGCTCACCCTGGGTCAGCATTTGCAGATTAACACACCTCACGCCATAGAGGGGATCCTGAAACAGCCCCCAGGACGATGGATTACAAATGCGAGGCTGACTCACTACCAGGGACTTCTGTTGGACACCCCTCGCATTGAGTTCTGGACTCCTGCCATCCTGAACCCGGCCACGCTCCTGCCGGATCCCGAGCCGGAAACACCTGAACATAGTTGCCTCGAGATCCTGGCTGAGACCCAGATGGCCAGGAAAGATCTAAAGGATCGCCCTCTTCCAAACAGCGACCTGACCTGGTTCACCGATGGGAGCAGTTTTGTTCGGGACGGACACAGGTATGCGGGGGCAGCTATAGTGAATGAGTGGGGCAATCTTATTTGGGCATCACACCTCCCACAGGGGACATCAGCCCAGAAGGCGGAACTGGTGGCATTGATGGAAGCCCTTCGCAGGGCCCAAGGAAAGAGGCTGACTGTATACACTGACAGTTGCTATGCCTTTGGGACAGTACACATACATGGGGCTCTCTATAAAGAGAGAGGATTCATCATGGCAGAGGGCAGAAAAATCAAACATAAGCCCGAAATACTTCAGTTGCTAGAAGCCATTTTGTTGCCAAAAGCAGTGGCCGTAGTCCACATTCCGGGACACCAGAAGGGGGATTCTTTTGAAGCCCGGGGTAACCGGGCTGCAGACGCTGAGGCAAAAAGGGCCACAGAGGAACCAGCACTAACCGATGTTCTAAATTTGAGCTTGCCGCCTCCTGGGATGGGAAAGATGCCCCCCCAACCGGACTATTCCAGTACGGATATAACCTGGGCCAAGGAGAAACTACAGGCAACACAGAGTAAGGATGGTTGGCTCCAAGATGGAGAGCACTGCTTGGTAGTTCCTGAAGCCTTGGGGAACCATCTACTAGGACACTTGCACCAGACGACGCATCTGGGAAAAAGGATGATGGTACAGTTGCTGGACACTGCACAAATCAGATTCAAATCACAAGGACAGATAGCAGAAGACATTGTCCGGAACTGCTGTGTCTGCCAGGTTATGCAGCCGGGGAGGATCAGAGGGACCCATGCAGGTACCAGGGAGCGAGGGAGGCAACCAGGATTATTTTGGGAAATAGACTTTACAGAGGTAAGACCCGGAAAATATGGGTACAGGTATTTGTTGGTCATGGTAGACACCTTCTCAGGGTGGGTAGAAGCTTTTCCTACTAAAGGAGAGATGGCCTTAATAGTAGCAAAGAAAATATTAGAGGAAATAGTTCCCAGGTATGGGCTGCCGGAGAGTATAGGGTCTGACAATGGGCCAGCCTTTACCAGTCAGGTCAGTCAAGGGTTAGCCCGGGCACTGGGGGCAGATTGGAAGTAACATTGTGCATATAATCCCCAGAGCTCAGGGCAGGTAGAAAGAATGAACAGAACCCTAAAGGAGACCTTGACTAAATTGGTCCTAGAGACTGGTGGGGACTGGGTGACCCTCCTTCCCTTCGCCCTGTTCCGAGCCCGGAACACCCTTTACCATTTGAGCCTAACCCCCTTTGAGATCGTGTATGGTACCCCTCCGCCTGTAATCCCTAGGGTGAGCCCTGAGGCCCTCCCTGAACACCCTAAAGAGGTGCTGCAAGCTGTACAAGCTCTGCAATGTGTTCACAGCCAAGTGTGGCCGGCCCTCCAGGCCATCTACCAGACAACTGGGCCAAGGAGCGAGAGTATTAGACACCTGTATCACCATCACCAGCCAGGGGATTGGGTGTGGGTAAAATGGCATAACAGTAAAACCCTAGAGCCTAAATGGAAAGGACCCTTTCAAATTATTCTTGTTACCCCCACTGCTCTTAAGGTTGACGGGGTAGCAACCTGGATCCACCACTCTCACGTGAGACCGGCTGGTGAGGATGAACAGAAGCAACAGCAGGACAAGTGGAGGGCGATGGCAGACCTCACAAATCCACTAAAGACCAGGCTTACTCGTGTGGCGTATGCAGAGTGAACAAGACTATTGACTCAGATTTTGGTAGAACTGCTGATTGCCCTGCTAGGACTCAGACTGGGACTAGTTACCCCAAAGACTGAGACTAAGCTGCAAAGATGGGGTTGGGTATTATTCTACGTTTCATATGCAAGTGCATTATGGATATACTCCTCTTGGACCAAAGTTTTGCAGTTGTGGTTAATAATGAGAACCCACATCTGCCATATAAACTTACATGGGAAATAACAAACTTAGAAACCCATGAGGTATATAATAGCACCTCAAGGGCAGAGCCACTAAACACCTGGTGGCCAGAT
>VSMD01108684.1:0-48659 GCA_008750895.1 Mirza zaza
TGCTGTGCATTGACGACAAATCCATTTTGCCCTTGTGTGATGAGGAAAGCTTGAAAGCACTGAAAGCTTGTTTTACTTTACAGGCAGCTTTACTTGTCATGTAAATCAGAATAGGTAACATGTACATATATGTTTTCATGACGTTATTTTTAAATGTTCACAATTTTATTTTGATAAATGAAAAATTAGAAAAGTCAATTCAAAATTATAGTTTTATTTCATTCGTATCATAAAGAAATAAGGCAAGTTTTTGAATATTATGATACATTTTATTCTTTGGTATGATAAATTTCAAAGCATGGGGCCACACATAGGCCAACATTGCATTGTTTACAATAGTATCTAGTACTACGCCTTTTATTATTGTTTGAGCATACAATACATCTTCTTAGTGGATTTTTCCTTTTTGTTTTAGCACTATTGTAAGGTGCTGGAAAATGTCATTCTCTAAAACGCACGAGATTTTCTGATGCAGTACAAGGGTTGCATTGCCTCTTTTCGGAGTACTGTTGTAGACATTTTGTTATTAACACTAAAGTCGACGCTTGGCTGTGCGCCTTCATCTGTGGCTGTCGACTGTAGTCGACGTTGGTACTGAAGTGGTTTAATATTCTTTTGCGTGTTCTATGAAGTGCCATGCAGATGACTGCTCAGGCTGCTTGATAGACAAGGAAGTGATGTGACAAGGAGATTGGTCCACAGTTTCTCTTCCCAATTCCCAGGAAGTAAATCTCCATTACTTGTTGCATTTGAACGAATGTGGCCCCTATACAGCTATACACACAGCTTTCATTTTCTTAAGGGAGGAAAATGAGAGTGGCGGGGAGAGGAAGATCCTTTTCCAAAAAATATCCATGTCTGAATTTAACTGTCTGGTTCCTACTTAATAGTTTGGGGAATCAAGCAGAATGTCACACACACACAAAAAAAAATCTTGGTTAATAATGCAGACACTCATAACTGTTTATTCACACACAGAGTTTCTAGAGTCGACCATGTGTCATGAGCTATTCTAGACAAAGGAAGGCTCCTGAAAAAAAGCACATTAGGCTCTATTATAGGTGGGCACAAATAATCAAAATAGTCATCGATATGAAATGTAATGTAATGCAAGAAGTGATTAAGAGAAGAAAATCTGGGAAGTGAGATGGGGAGGTGATTGTGGTGAGGGTGCACAGGTACATAGGCACACTGTTTTAGAGAACAACAACAAAAAAAGACACTTTGGAAAATTTCATTGACTTTCATCGGGATTTATAAGCTATTGGATCATTCACACATTTGGGGAGTATCAGGAGGTTAAGATTGCTTCAGCCATTTTAATGACCAACCTTGCAAAATCATTTGATTCAGCCATAAAAGGGATCTGAAATACCCACTGAGTCATCAGATTATTTCTTGATTCCATTATTCTGGTCCTACACCAGTGGCCAGGCTCTCAGGAAATTGTCATAATAATTCACAACGTTTGCATAACAGTGTGTACTTACAGCAAGGCATTCTCTAGCATTGTTTTGTATGACCCTCACAAAGAATCTAGCTAGCAGGTAAGGGCAGGTAATTTTTCTCTTTTCATTAATGACAACTCTGGGACACAAAAAAAAAAGCAATAAATTATCTAGTTAATTAATGACCAATGGTGGACTACAAACGAGATCTTAACTCTCAATTTAATGTTCTTCTGCAGAACCTCACTGCTTGTTTCATACTGAAAGAACTGGAATCGGCACTTGCTATATGTGAAATTATAGAATTAAAAAGGCCCTGCCCTTCCGATCATTTTTACTGCCCACTTGTAATTGTTTTTCCAGCTTAAATCCTGACCCCAGATGTCTGGAAGTATCCTCTTGTTTGTTTAGTGGAAAAATGAACAAATCTCGCGTGGACAGAGCACTTCCTTTCATGAACGTCCCCTGCAATAAATAGGTCACCTGGTCACATTCATATATCTATGAGTAGTTTATTTAGTCAGATCTGTCCTAAAAGATCTATGTCTGGCAAAATCCTTTTAGGGAACACGAGAACTTATAACAGGATCTTAGAAACAGGAAGACACTGAGGATTATTTAGGTCAATTCCCTTGTAGAGAAATGAGGGGAGTGAAGCTCCCCCAAAGCTCAATGACATTGAGGTCAAACTCACACAGTTAGTGACTTAGAAGCAGACTGTGTGCAGGAGTCTGATACAAAGATTCAGCGAGCACATGCTACGCTGCCAGGCTGTAAAGGATAGAGGAAAACTTTAAGAATATTTTCTTGCTTGAAATCTAGTTGTGGAGACATAAAATAATGAAAGAAAAACACAAGTCAAAAAAATTGCTAAATAATGATCCATAAACTATAATTGCCATAATTGCCTGAAAGAATAGATCAGGAATTTATTTTTATTCTCTGCCTCATTCTCCAAAAGACGTGAGACACCTCACAAAAAAAAATACTTTTAGTGTAAAAGGGTTAAAACATGGGACTGCAAACTAGTTCAACCTCTGTGGAAAGCAATACGGAGATACCTTAAAGCGATACAAGTGGATCTACCATTTGATCCAGCAATTCCACTACTGGGCATTTACCCAAAAGAACAAAAGTCACTCTATGAAAAAGTCACCTGCACTTGAATGTTTATAGCAGCACAGTTCACAATTGCAAAGCTGTGGAAACAACCCAAATGCCCATCAATACATGAGTGGATTAATAAAATGTGGTATATGTATACCATGGAGTACTATTCAGCTATATGAAACAATGGTGATCTAGCACCTCTTGTATTTTCCTGGCTAGAGCTGGAACCCATTCTACTAAGTGAAGTATCCCAAGAATGGAAAAATAAGCACCACATGGACTCACCAGCAAATTGGTATTAACAGATCAGCACCTAAGTGGACATATAGGAGTAACATCTATCGGGTGTCGGGCAGGTGAGGGGGGGAAGGGGATGGGTATATACATACATAATGAGTGAGATGTGCACCAACTGGGGGATGGACACGCTTGAAGCTCTGACTCTAGGGGTGAAGGGGGCAAGGGAAATATATGTAACCTTAACATTTGTGCCCCCATAATATGCTGGAAAAAATTAAAAAATGAAAATAAAATCTACAAAAAAATAAATAAAAGGGTTAAAACAAGCAATAGTGGTGACTAAAACAAAGGAAAACTATGGATAGAAAAATAATAAAGCCAGATCTATCACCTGGGGTGGACCATATAGGTGAAAGAAACAAATCCCAGATTTATCGCTTAGTTTTCTAATGGCTAAAATTAAAAAAAAAAACACAATCAATTTATAAGATTCAAACTGTCGATTAAAAGAAATCTAATTTCCTATTCAGAAGATGGGCAGCATTTGCTAATGAGATGTGAGAGTCATTTCTCCAATAGATATTCAGAAAGAGAGCTCTGAGTTTCATCCATTTCTTTCTTATGCAATCCATCAATGTGCTCCATTAGCAAACACCAAAGCACCATTCATAGAGTAGTTCTATTATGTCCAAAATGATGTCACTGAAGGATCCAACAAGCTTGTAGCTTGGCTTGATTGAAAGACACCATTCAGAGTATACAGAGAAATAGATCAATTACCTGAACCTCAAGTATTTCTTCCAAAACATTATTCATGGCACTAATGAAAGCAAGGAGCTCAATGTTGTCATATCTGGCAAGAGGCCATGGTGCGGATAGTCCGCCATGATGATTAATGCCTGCTCCACACAAGCTTAGGTATTCAACCAAGTAGAGACTAGTGTCGTTTAAGGTATCTGTGAAAATAGAGAAGCCTAACTTGAGTCCTGTTTAACACCTTTGTACAGGGCTAAATAACATGGTTAAAATCATCCCTACACTACTTGGAAAAATAAGTCTATTCTAGGTCAGGAGCAAAAAAAGACCTGAGACAGGTGTTAAAGAATTTAAGAATGGCTCTTTGGAGAAGATGAGACTAGAACCCAGACAGACAGAGAGAAGAAGTGAGGAACTTTTAGACTAGGAGAAAAAAAATCACATCACCACGTTGGGGTTGGGGGAGGTTTACGTAAGAGTCAGTTTGGGATCGCTGTCTGCAATTTTAAAATGCAGCAACAGTGGGTCAAATCTAAACACAATTCAGCTTGAGCCTTTTTGTGGGACATATTGTGCCAGTAGAAAGTTCATTAATTTAATACGACAAGCACTGGTCCGATAGGATTTCGAGCCAATGAATTCAGTAAGTGGATTTTTTTTTTCATGACCTTTGCTAATTTGTGGAATGCCGTGAAAAATCCCCTGCAGACTTTCTAACAGATCCAAAGCTAAAAATAATGACCTCACTGAGGATTCTGTCAGCTGCTCTGATTCAGAGAATGGCTGAGAATGACTGATGGACTTTGATTGCAAAACGGGTCTCGGAAACTCACAGCCTAGCCTGTATACACCGGAAATGCTGTCTGTGCTCACTGGAGAATGTGTGTGTAGGGTCAGAGGACTTTCTCTTATTGTCAACAGAATCTGCAATCACGGTGACACTTAATCGTGGAATAGCTCGGTGCCAGTTATACTGTGCTTCATTGCATTATGCGTTTCAGATTATCCTCACACCCTCCCTGTGAAGTAAGAAGTATCACTAGCTTCTAGGTATGGTGACAAAAGCTTAGAAACTTCAAGCAGCTTGCTCAAAAGTCACACACATGGTTAATGCCAAAGACCTTGCACCCATGCTTTTGTGATTCGAAAGCTGGCTGTTTTTAACCTCTACGTAACACAAGTTCTCAGCTTTTTAAGGGCTGCTGCCTTAGATTATATGACTAAAGCATTTTGGTAGACGGAATAAACCAGGGGTCCTCAGACTTTTTAAACAGGGGGCCAGGTCACTGTCCCTCAGACCGTTGGAGAGTGGGGCGCACATTCCACACATGCACACTGTGGGCCCGGGGCGAGTCGGCTGCTAAGCAGGACAGGCAGAGGCGGCAAAAACACCCGGCGGGCCGGATAAATGTCCTCGGCGGGCCACATGTGCCCCGGGGGGCTGTAGTTTGAGGACCCCTGGAAAGCATAATGAAAGAAAAGCAATTCCTCAGGGAAGAATCATGGAATTTAGGGCTAGCTGAGGACCTGTGGGATCATTAACCCAGTCTTCTAAGATGGGACATGAGATCTCAAAGGGTGGTACCAAAGGTGAGCAGTCCCGCACCTGTGATGGAGAAATTGGCCACTGGGTATGTGATACTGTGTTCCTGAACATCGCCCCCCCTGCTGTCTCCTCTGGGGCAGGTCAACAACTGGTGGCAGTGGGAGAGAAAAGAGCTGTGTGTACTTGGGTGTCAAATGGTACCTACACCAGGTTTGCTATCTGTTCAGTCAGGTGTCACCATGGTAGTATGGTTGGAGTCCTAGAAGCTGGGTTCCTGCTTTTGTAATGAAAACATCCTGAGGACCCAGAGAATAAAGAAAGGAGATTGTTTTGGGTTTGCAGAGAAAAAAAAAATTCAAAGCATAAGGAGAGTCATGTGTAACTAGGTTAAAATCAAACCTAGGGACTCCGTTTCAGGGGACCACCTCTTTTGCGTTCAGCAGTGAACATGAGCGCAGGTGCTAATTTTTCATCACTGGAGTAAAATCTTTTTGAAATCTTCTTAAGGGTCGGTGGGATATTTCCAATCTGTTACCGCCACTCACATCCCCATGAGTAAAACCCTCAGTCTATAAGGTGTTTTTCAGGTGTCCAATGAAGCACTTATCTATACTATTAATATTTGCATCTGATCTTACCAAACGATGTGACTTCCCCCTTCCTTAAACCGTTGACTATTCTCTCCGGAAGACATAAATAGTTTCTAGCATTGGTATCAAGCAATCAGAAATGTTTTGGCCAACCAGTTGGTTATTTTGTTAATCCACTCAACAAGTTCTGGTAGCCTGGGTGGCCGCTGGCACTGTGCTAAAGTGACAACGGTGAGCAAAGCTGCCCCCGTACGCCCTAACGGAGCTTCCAGGCAGTGAGGGAGATGGGCGTGTGTCAAAGACTTACACAGTAAAGCTGAACATTGCAGTGACGAAGTGGTACGATATGCTATTGAAGGATAAATTAGAGGGATTACGCGTAAAGAGGTCAAGAGAGTTTTCTTGGGAATGTCATTGTTTAGAGTGTTATTTCTTTTTTTTTTTTTTTTTAACAGCTGATGCAGGCATTCTGGTGATGCTACTCTGCTACTTTGTAACCCTGAATGCATTATGTTTTAACTGTGTTCGTGGTACATCATATTTTTTACTAAGTACTTATGTGTGAGCAAGAAAATAATGGCTTATTGGTAGCGACGCAAATCCGAAGTCAGGCATGCTGGTGAGGGCAAACAACCCAACACTGTCCCCGTGGGTGGCTGAGATAGTGACACCTTTGCTTTCTGATGGTTCAATGTGTACAAACTTTGTTTCGTGCACAAAATCATTTAAAATATTGTATAAAATTATCTTGAGTCTATGTGGATATGAAACATCAGTGAATTTTGTGTTTAGACCTGGATGCCTTCCTTTACATATCTCACCATGTATTATACATGCAAGTATTCCAAAATCTCAACAGCAACAACAAAAAAGTCTGAAATGTGAGACATTTCTATTCCCAAGCATTTTGGAGAAGAAATACTCAACCTGTAAAGGACTGACCTTGCAGATCTTGTAGGAGTTTTGTCTTGGTCTTAAGAACAGTGGAACATTGGAGGCTTCTTTGAGAGAAGGAGAGCTAATATGATCGGATTTGCACTTTTTTGTTTTGTTGAGACAGAGTCTCACTGTGTTGCCCAGGCTAGAGTGTCGTGGCGTCAGCCTCGCTCACAGCAACCTCAAACTCCTGGGCTCAAGCGATCCTTCTACCTCAGCCTCCCAAGTAGCTGGGAATACAGGCATGCGCCACCACGCCTGGCTAATTTTTTCTATATATTTAGTTGGCCAATTAATTTCTTTCTATTTTTAGTAGAGGCGGGGGTCTCGCTCTTGCTCAGGCTGGTCTCGAACTCCTGACCTTGAGCGATCCTCCCGCCTCGGCCTCCCAGAGTGCTAGGATTACAGGCGTGAGCCACCGCGCCCTGCCTTGGTATTGAGTTTTAAGAATTCTTTGTGTATTTCGAATACCAGTCTTTTGTCAGATATGTGTCTGTCGCCACTCTATTTTTAAATTGTTTTTTAGTAGTAACACATTCACATAGTTCAAAATGAAAAACAAAATTAAAAGGTGAATACTAAAAAGTTGCATTGGTTGCCATCTAAATTCATCCTTTTTCCTCACTGTTTTTGTCAGTCTCCTTGAGGGTTTCCTTATGCAAATACGAGTATTTATGTTTATTTTTCCCCCATTTCTTAACAAAAGCGGCATTTTCCTATACATGATTCTGCACATTGCCTTTTCACTTAGCAATGTATTTTAGGCATCCCTGCATATCACATCGTAGGGCTCTTCGCAGTGTTTAATACGGCTGCGTGCTGTTCCCCTGTGTAGATGTACCAGTTAAATTCAGAAGTTCCCCAGTTGCTGAGGCTTCCTGAGTCTCCCTGATGCCAATTGGGTTCCTCTTAGCTTTTTCCCCAACCCTGACTTAGCTTCGGGTTTTCTCGCATGTGTTGAGACAGCTTCGACTTGTCCATTTGCTCTCTAGCTCCCAGAATTTTTTTTTTTTTTTTCTTATCGTTGTGGCTCAGCCGTTACTGACACAGCGATATCATCTCGAAACTCAAGGGACACTTCCTTGAGTATCTAGATGCCCGTAGGTAAGTTCACGCTCGTACGCTTCCACGGCACGCTTCCAAACGTTCAGAACGAAAGGCCTCAGTTTTCACAAATGGAAATAACCTTAGAAAGAACGAGAAGGGAAGGGGGGAATAGAACTGTTTGATTCTGCAGCGACTCAAACGGAGAAACAGAATGGTGTACGGGCTTCTCAGGGTCACTCAGCAAGACCGCAAATGGCTTTCTGTGGCTTTCGCCTCCCTGTCTGATTATAACTATGACAGTACCATTCCTGTCCCTGGATTTCAACTGGGTGGGCCTAATCACTGTTTTCCTAGTTTATACAAATCGTTAGCACCATGAGTGCAGATATATCAAGGGCCCTGAGGGAGCCGTGATTCTCTTGCCATTTCACTTAAATCAGGCGTCCTCAAACTATGGCCCACGGGCCACCTAACACATGTATCCGGCCGCTGGGTGTTTTCCCCGCCGCTGCCTGTCCTGCTTTGCAGCCGACTCGTCCCGGGCCCACAGTGCGCACTCTCCAACGGTCTGAGGGACAGTGAGCCGGCCCCCTGTTTAAAACATCTGAGGACCCCTGGTTTATTCTGTCTACCAAATTGCTTTAGTCATATAATCTAAAGCAGCAGCCCTTAAAAAGTTGAGAACTTGCGTTACGTAGAGGTTAAAAACAAGTCACTTAACCCTTCTATGTCTGTGTTTCCTCGCCTATAAAATAAAATGCACCTCATAGGTTTGCTTTGAGGATTAAAAGCAAGTAAAGCAACTAGAACAGTGCCTGAGACATAGTAACCATGCAATGAATGTGGTTATTATTAACCAGCAAGTAACACAATGCTCGGCACCTAGGAGGCATTTGATGAGAACTTGTTGAATGGACTCATGGGATGAATGAACACTTCCTCTTAGCAAAGAAACTGAATTTGCTTAAGATCTGGCTCCCCACTGGTTTGTAGACTCCATGATCCTGTTTGCGTTTCTCCTCCTTGTACCTTGACGTCAAGCGCAGAAACTGCGCACATAGCACATAGCAGAAACTGACAAATACTCATTCAATAAATTTTTATCAGTGGAGGAACAAGCAAGTAGATAATGTCTTGTTCACATTAATTTTCAGGATGTAGAACTTTTTTTTTTTTCAAGGAAACTATTCAGTGCATGCATTTAGGGGCGACAGTTTGCTATTATAGGAATATCCTCTGTTCCTCACAATTTGGTCTCCAAACAGGCTCTTCCAAGGAGCAAATTTTAGGCAAAGATTTCTTGACTGACTGTACCCAGTCAAGCACTGGGTCAGTCTTGTCTGCAGTGCCGTCTCCAGCTGTATTTGTACCTGGGACTAAAGGAGAAACAGGGAAGCACTGCATGTAGGATCCAGAAAGCATAGGTCAGGCGGGGCGCGGTGGCTCACGCCTGTAATCCTAGCACTCTGGGAGGCCGAGGCGAGAGGATCGCTCGAGGTCAGGAGTTCAAAACCAGCCTGAGCAAGAGCGAGACCCTGTCTCTACTATAAATAGAAATAAATTAATTGGCCAACTAATATACATAGAAAAAATCAGCCGGGCATGGTGGCGCATGCCTGTAGTCCCAGCTACTCGGGAGGCTGAGGCAGGAGGATCGCTTGAGCCCAGGAGTTGGAGGTTGCTGTGAGCTAGGCTGACACCACGGCACTCACTCTAGCCTGGGCAACAGAGTGAGACTCTGTCTCAAAAAACAAAAAGAAAAGAAAAGAAAGCGTAGGTCAGATGTCCTCTCTGTTCTTTGTGTGATTAAAATGCTGGTCTGACTTGGCAGAGGGGGGTGGGTCCTAGAGCTTAATAAAAATGGCTTGGATGATCTTGATCTAGCTTTTGGTTTTTTTAAAAAAAACTTGTGCTTTTATCTAGAAAGTTATGTTCATAAATAGTGTCACTCGGGGAAAAAAAAGAAACCACTCAGAATACTTGATGTTTATTTGTTGTTGCTCTGTGAATACAAATCTGATAAAAATCAGATTTTAAAAAAACACTGTTTCATTGGCCTTTTTGATGCCCCTGAAGTCTAAGAAATGATTAGAGCAGGTCCTGTTTTTGCCCAGCCCCATATTTCAGATATATGCTATGTCCAACTCTCACAAACATCCTTCACGGTCCGTCACTTATTGCTATTTCGTTCTTACAAATGGAGAGGCTGAGTCCCAAGGTAAGGAACATGCCCTTGGTCACCAAGATGCTAAGCAGAAGGCCAGGATACAAACCCATTCTTTCTAGTTTCAAAGTTTATATTTTTCAGTGCCTTTCTCTGTCGTAGTGAGATGTTTTCCCCAGCAGTCATAATGCAATACCTTCATCGGCAATGGAATAGCATTAGATCGTTCATCTGACACCTGTCCCACACCAAAACTCTTAAACCATAGTGTGGCTCTGCGTCCATTCGCTTAGCCACTAAACTAGAATATATAACTGAGGAGTAGCTTGCACGCCTATCTTTTCGGGATGTAAATGTCTATAAGTAGTTATTTTGGTCTTAGAGTTAGTTCTCCAGTGAAACAGAACCAATATATGTGTGTCTAGATAGATAAATAAATAGATAGATAGATAGAGATAGAGACATATATATATATATATATATGTCTCTGTCTATATATAGAGAGAGACAGATAGGCAGAGAAAAGAGACAGAGACGGAAAAGAGACAGAGAGAGAAAGAAAGAGATTCATTTAAAGAAATTATCTCATGTAACTATGGGGTGGGGGAAGGTTAATAAATCTGGAATCTTTAGAGTAGGCTGCCAGACCAGAGACCCAGGGAAGAACTGACGTCACAGCTCAAGTCCAAAGGCAGTCTGGGTGCAGAATTCCCACTGTCCCTCTTCTTATAGGGACACCAGTCATATTGGAGTGGGGTCCACCGTAAAGCCCTTTTTTAGCTGAATTACCTCTGCAGAGACCCCATCTCCAAACACAACTACACGCTGGGGTTGGGACTTCAACATGTAAGTCTTGGGGAGGGACAGCCACAATCTATCTTGTGACAGTGACAACTTCAACGAGCCCTAATGTAACGGTGATGCAAATGTAATTTGAAAGCGCCCTAATGTAAGTTTAATCTCAGGGACTTTTCTGAGTTTGGATGGTAGTATTTATAGTTTCTTTGGGGACCCTCTCTGTTTCTAAAACACTAGCCTTGACTGTAGTCACCATCAAAATAGTAACATACTACTACTGGAAGCTAAGGTCTCCTTTATTCTAATTGAAATAGCTCAGGGATGATGATACCCATCTACATGGAAATTTTAGGTTGTTTGCCACGAGCAATATGACGAAAACTAATTGCACTGCAATTTCCCAGTACCTAAACTCAGTGGGAGAGAAAAAAAAAATGAAATAACCTGCATTATGGCACAAAAAGGTAAATGGCCTCTCAAAATATTCTTCATGTGTGAGGACCGATGGCTTTTGGCTGTAATCTCACAGCTTTTACAAAGGTTTCGAGTCTCAAGGGGGTCAAACAGCATTCTGAGATCTGAAGCACACCCCTTAGCAGTGAACGCCGTGATGGGAACATTTATCATTTTTTTTCATCTGGAGATTTGTTATTCAGTTGTTGCAAGTAAAGGTGAGTGTTTAGAAAAGCCACCTTAAATCTTCTGTCATTTATTTAATGGCAGTGAAACCATCTTGCATTTGTAGAGAGCTTCAAAGTGCTTTGCACATACATTAGTTCACTTAATCTAAATGGTCCCTGATTGGCCTAAAAGTTAAATCCATTTCCCGACGTGCCTCACAATTTGAGAGAGTACTTTTTGAGCTGAGAGAAACGTGACCCAAAGTGAGGAAATTGCTCTAAAAGCATTCTGTAAAATCAAGGCGCCATTCTTACACAAATTCATAAATAGTGAAGCTACCGAGTTAAACCCTTAAGAGAATTGTGAGGATTATACGAAGATTTTCCATTACTTACTGTTTACTTTGTTTCTAACACTCCTTTCTGTAGGGCTAGCTCTCGAGTCCAATTTCACTGTGTCAAAAATTTCAGACAAAAATGTGCCGTTATTCCCATTCTGCTTTTCTGTTAATAGCCAAGCCGATATATTCGCTTTTTAAAACAAAAAAAAAAAAAACTGAGGGTAATTTGTGGTCCAAAGACCCTCACGTGAAAATACTTGCCACAGTATGACAGGGCCTGAATATTAGTCTCTATACAAAGTAGATGGTGATTTCTTTTTAAAACAAACAGTGATCTGTGTTACTGCCTGTATATATTCTGTATCAGACTTGAAGTAGAAAAGAATCTCTGTTTTGTTGTACTCTGGGATCCAGTTGCATTGACCAGCGTGGGAGAGGGGAGATCACCTAATTTGTCCAGATATAATTACAAGATGTACAACAAAGGCATGGGCTGTTTCCACCCTCTGCAGGGTAGCTTTAAAAAAAAAAAAAAAAAAAAGAACAGACGTAGCATAATCTCGAGAATCCATTTGTTATTCTGCTGGTGGAGCCTGTCGCTACGGAGACAGCTGTGATGTGGGATAAGGAAGATTGGTTTTAAAGAAAAAATAAAAAATACAAAGCATTCATAGAGTAGAAAGATCATTTTTTAGGATTTAAAAACTAAGAAATAACCTTATTCTTTGCCCATATGTGTTTTTTTTTTTTTTGAAACTATTGATTGCAGGAGTGCTACAACTCAGTTAATTGTTTTTTTTCATTTATTTGGTGTTAGAAAATAAAAATGGAATACAGCCTCGTAGTATATGTAAGCAAAAAAAAGCTAATTCTGTATAACAAGTATGAATGGCACCGCCTGTGTTGGTAATATAATGTGCCTCTAATCCTGGGTTCTAATTATAGAGTGCAGTGACGTATCTGTTGGAGTAGAAGTGGAGATAAAACTTTGTTTCAAAGATACTTTCTGCTATGGATTTGATTATACAGTTCTATGGAGCAAATCATAATGCCTTTACAGTTCTCTCTATAAATAGCATCTCTCCTATTTTAATATACAATATCCATCATTCCTGTATTTCTTTAGAATATGAATTGGAAACCTCAAAACTACTCTTCAGTTACTCTATGTGTTATTACATGCAAAGTAAAATGGAGCACTGGGCCAAGAATATCTATAACGAAGACCCAAAAGTCACTTTCATAAGAAGCACCCTGGCAATTCAAGCTGTGATCAGATAGGAAATAATAATGCCAATTTTTATTGAGTACTTGATAGGCACCAGACACTGTTCTAAATGCTTTGTGCATATTAATTCATTTATTTCTTACAACAATACTTCGAGAAACAGAAAGGGGTTTATTATAAAATAATCTATGTTCTGGTCTCCTGGTTACCAATATAGACTAGAAATAGAATGGACTTTGGGTTTAGTCCATTTTAAAGTAAAGCTTGGTGGCCGGGAGCAGTGGCTCACGCCTGTAACCCTAGCCTGTCATCCTAGCACTCTGGGAGGCTGAGGCGGGAGGATTGCTCAAGGTCAGGAGTTCGAAACCAGCCTGAGCAACAGCAAGACCCCGTCTCTACTAAAAATAGAAAGAAATTAATTGACCAACTAAAAATATATAGAAAAAATTAGCCGGGCGTGGTGGCACATGCCTGTAGTCCCAGCTACTCGGGAGGGAGGCTGAGGCAGGAGGATCGCTTGAGCCCAGGAGATTGAGGTTGCTGTGAGCTAGGCTGACGCCACGGCACTCTAGCCCGGGCAACAGAGTGAGACTCTGTCTCAAGAAAGAAAGAAAGAAAGAAGTAGTTGGAGAAGAGGAAGAGGAGGAGCAAGAACGTTTTAGTAAAACAATAAAGACAGAGAAGAAAATTGAGGCACATCAAATCACAAAATTAAGACCAAGAAGAAAAGGAAAGGATAAGAAAAGAAAGCAAAATTTTAGGCCAAAAATATAAAGTTCAATAAGATAAAAAAAAAAAAACCTAAAGAATAGAAGGAAAGAAAAGAAAGACTAAAACCAGTGAGATTAAAAAAAAAATCAAAACATGAAAGAGGGGTACAAGACTAAATATAAAACCAGTATAAACAAAAAAACATAAAAGGGCTAAAACCAGTGAGCTAAAAAAACAGAAACATGAAGGTTAGAGCGATGAAAGATAAAAGCTAAAACGAGAAAATCCAAGTTAAAAGTAATGCTTAGAAGTTAAGCATAAAATTCTTTTAAATACTCTTTAAAATTTGTTTTCTCCTGAAAATGGAATAGAAGAAAAAAAAGAGAGAGAGAATTTGAGATAGAAAGGACACACAAGGAAAAAAACAAGAATTCTAAAGAATAAAGCAGAACAAACTAAAATAGGAATGGGGGAAAAAATTAAATAATCAACATACACCATGGCAACAAGAAATTCTAAAATAATATCGGGATGCTGATTTGTACCACGGAATATGTTCTCCATGTAACAAGGAAACAAAAGGAATAAGCCAAAGAAAAGGAACTGCATGCGGAAAACATAGTCTCAGTTCCTGTTCATCCTTCTACCTCTTCAGGCTCCATCTGGAGGCACCTCTCACCCACAGTAGAAAAAAAAAAAAAAATACTATTTCTCTCTAATCCTCAGCTTAGCTTGCAGGGCTGCTTACAACAAGAGACACAGACAAAGGCTTAGGTACAGTGAGCTAGAGGCAAAACTGCAAGAGATACAGTCTGTTTTTTGCTTTTTTGTTTATTTGTCCTTTCCATATCCTCCCACCTTTTCATCTAAAACCCATTCATTCATTAGTTAATTACCACTTGGTTTTGAATTAGTTTAATTCTGCCATTTCCAGAATAATTTTCATTTTAAAAGGAGGCCCCTTGGAGAGAGATTTGGGGTAGGGATTGTTTCTTTTTGTTCATCAGTTAGCAAGACCAGAGAGATTCCTGTTAGATGGTGTCCTTTGCCCCCCCCCATTGCGCCCCAATCTCTCTCCTTTCCATCCTGCTGTATCCTGGGAAGTTGACTCCTATGGACTGTGTTCATGGGCTTGTACACTCTTCCCTTCTGGTCCATTCATGAGAGGCATGAGCGGGAGATCACAGAATGAGAGGAAAGTGAGGAAGAGGTATTTGTTCCTGTCGTTCCCTCATCACAACTGACCCATCCCTCCACCAGGGCCACGGCCCACACCTGAGGGCCTTCTCCTGCAGGTACCGTGTTTCCCCGAAAATAAGACAGGATCTTCTATTTATTTCTCCTCAAGAAGACAGCCCAGGGCTTATTTTCAGGGAGTGTGTTATTTTTTTTAAGGACGGTACAACCATCTACATTGATTCAAATGGAGTGAAGTCGTCTTCTTCTGGAACATCATCCTCACTCTCCAGACCCCAAATCCCATCCTGAATGTCTTGCGACTCTGTTTCCTTTAGAACCACCAGCCCCGATCTCTCCTGTGGAGCACTAGAGCTCTCACGGGACGGATGGGAAGGGCTGCTCGTGTCCTTTCCCGCTCCACGACGACATGCGTGGGTTGTGCAGATGCGCTGCGCAGCCACGCCCGTCACTAGGGCTGATTTTCATAGCCACGCCCATCACTAGGGCTGATTTTCATAGCCACGCCCAGCACTAGGGCTGATTTTCACAGCCACGCCCATCACTAGGGCTGATTTTCACAGCCACGCCCGTCACTAGGGCTGATTTTCACAGCCACGCCCGTCACTAGGGCTGATTTTCACAGCCACGCCCGTCACTAGGGATGATTTTCACAGCCACGCCCGTCACTAGGGATGATTTTCACAGCCACGCCCGTCACTAGGGCTGATTTTCACAGCCACGCCCATCACGAGGGCTGATTTACACAGCCACGCCCATCACGAGGGCTGATTTTCACAGCCACGCCCATCACTGGGGCTGATTTTCATAGCCACGCCCAGCACGAGGGCTGATGTTCACAGCCACGCCCATCACGAGGGCTGATTTTCATAGCCACGCCCAGCATGAGGGCTGATTTTCACAGCCACGCCCATCACTAGGGCTGATTTTCATAGCCACGCCCAGCACTAGGGCTGATTTTCACAGCCACGCCCAGCACGAGGGCTGATTTTCACAGCCACGCCCAGCACGAGGGCTGATTTTCGGGGTAGGGCTTCTATTGCGCACATGCTCAGAAATCCTGCTGGGGCTTATTTTATGGGTAGGTCTTATTTTCGGGGAAACACGGTAGCAGTTTGGTAATTGCAGGCAAACACTGTGGCTAAGTAGATTAACTTTAATTTGTCTACCCCCAGACTGCCAGGCCTTCTAATGCTACTGTCTCGGGGGAAGGGTTTTCTCCCAGGGAGTTCAGTGGTGAGGGCACCAATCCAACTGTTGGGGTCAGACCTGCTGGGCGCCCTCATTTGTTTCTCAGCAGGAAAGGAAGCATCACTTTGCATAGCTCTTTCCAATCTCCTGTCGTAAAATCCACGGCTGAGATGTCAGGCAAATCATTAGATGTGCAAGAGTGCCTGTGGGTAAATGATGATTTATTTTTTCACCGCTGTGGGAGAGAAAAGCATCCAGCCTGTGTTCAGATTGTACTGATGGATAATAAGATACGGGATTATCATTCCATCAGCATAAAGAATAAATAACATTTAAGTAATAAACTTAGGAACATAATATCTTGGGAAATAAATTGTCAGTGTACGTTTTTTTCAAGTGACAGGTTTTCACGAGCGGACTCAAATTATTCTGTGCAAATAGCACAGTGGTTAAGAGAGCACAGTTTGCCCCAGCCTGACTTGGGGGTGGGGGAGGACCCTCAGCAAATAAAAACCTCTCAGAAACCCGTTCTACTTAAATCATCTATATCCAGGGAATCTTTTTTTATATCTTTTAGTTTGTTGTAAAGTAGTGTGCTCGAAGTCTGTCTATTAAAACTAGAAACATTAAAATTGTGAGCCTAAGAGCTAGAGAATCTCATACTGTGACCTATTTTAGCTCCCAGTTTTTAATTAAAGTCTTTCAAAATGCACTAAAAAAAAAAAAAACGGTTCTGGAAGGATTGGACTTATGTGATATTAAGAAGTGTGATTATAATATTATTCAAATTGCTCCTAGCATAGCTACTCTGTGATTCTCTAGAAATAGTTTCAGGTGACTTAAGATGCTAGCTTTTTCAAGACAGGCACAGGGCGTGTGCCTGTGGTCCTGGCTACTCAGGAGGCTGAGGCGAGAGGATCCCTTGAGCTCAGAACTTCCAGACCAGCTGGGACAACATAGCAAGACCCCATCTCTTTTTCTAAAAAAAAAAAAAAGGCCTTTTTATATAATAACTTGTAGCAAAAGCGTTTGACATAGGAAATTCACCGAAAGACTACAAGAAAATAAAACAGTGACGTTTTTAAAAAAAATACGTATGTATTGCTTTTTTTCAAATTGGTTCGGTCCAAAGTTTCTGCTTCATGGTAGAAAAATGTTGAAGAGTTGTTTCTCTGCGATAGCTCAGGATTTCACCGTTATTTCATCTAAATGCAGAGTGGGTAGGAAGGACCGTAATTTCTTAAGCCACTAACTGTGGGACTTAAAGAAACAGATGTCTTATCGGTGTCAAAACTGTCTTTCTCGAAACTCTCATTGATATACCTGTAAGCGTGGTCTCTCCTTCTCAAATCTCTTTCCTATGGAGAGCTGTAGGATCTATTCCTGGAGGTGGAGCTACATCTTATTAATACACCCATCCGTGCTGTTTTCCCTCCTCCTTCCTGCTGCCTGGCTTGCCCAGGAAACAAAACAGGAGCAGGAAGAGAAAACAATCACCGTGCATTTATTGAACCAACAGGCATATGATGTTTGGAGAAATAAATTTCCTTACCCTCAAAGTCTAAGGCTTCCAGCGTTCCCAAAGTTTCACCCTGGAGAATCCCTGCCCACCCCCTAACCCCCGTTTCCATCTGGGCCCAGTTTTTCCAGATCGTCCCTGCTGTTGTGGACATTTGCATTCAGCTGGCGTTTTTTTTTTTAAGTCCTCATTGTTTTGTGCCAGGTACTGGACTAAGGACTTGACAGGGACAATCACATTTGCACCTAAAAATATTAGCAGGCAGATACCGGTGTGCCCATTTTACAGATAAGGAACCCAGAAAGGGTGACTTGGCCAAACAGGGATAGCTCAGCAGCGTGGAGTATGTCTGTCTAACTCATTTGACTCCAGAGCATGAGAAGCAAAATAGGTCTTTCTTGCTCTCTCAGCTACCACATTTATAAGACAAGAGCAGTGAAAAGATCCATCTCGTACAGGGGTGAGGATCAAACTAAACAATACCTGTTAAATACTTAGAAACAATGCTAGGTATGATGATCGTCATGCTTATTATTTCTTTTGCGTGGCATTATTTCTGGAGGAGGAGGGTTCTTCATGGCCAGCTGCTAGAAGACACGACCTCGAACAGCCGCCCTGCTCTTAAATTACTTAACTTTCTCTGCTTAATTAAAGAACATGAGGCCGGGCGCGGTGGCTCTCGCCTGTCATCCCAGCACTCTGGGAGGCCGAGGCGGGAGGATCCCTGAAGGTCAGGAGTTCGAGACCAGCTTGAGCAAGAGCGAGACCCCCCCCCCATCTCTACTAAAAATAGAAAGAAATTAATTGGCCAACTAAAAATATATAGAAAAAAATTAGCCGGGCGTGGTGGCCCATGTCTGTGGTCCCAGCTACCCGGGAGGCTGAGGCAGGAGGATCGCTTGAGCCCAGGAGTTGGAGGTTGCTGTGAGCGAGGCTGACTCCACGACACTCTAGCCTGGGCAACACAGTGAGACTCTGTCTCAAAAAAGAAAAAAAAAAAAGACTATGACCCCAAAGCAACCCTAGGTCTGATTAAGTTTACCAGTGTTTCCCTTTGCTTAAATATTTTACAGAAAACGAATTGTTAACCACATTGGATATTAAGTTAACAAGCATTAGAATATATATTTTTCAACACCATGGTGAAAGAAACCCCTTTATGGGATTGCTAATTTTTTTCTAAGCTTAATTTGACATTCTAACACCATGTAAGTTTCGACTATAACTCACGGGACATGCAGGACGCAAAGGCTGATGTTGTCATCTGTACCCTTTTAAGCTCGGCTTACACGTATTATTATGCGGACAGACCTCACTGTTTTGGGAACCAGCCAGTGTGGAATGGCTTCTGAAAGAAATCCAGAATAAGCAAGCTATTGACTGGACTCCAGAAAAGAAGGGGGGAAAAGAGAACTCGGGCTACTTCAGGTTTTATTTTTATATGTCCCAGGAGTCCCGTACAATATATTCTGTATCGCTTTGAAAATAGTTCAGGAAGAGGTTTCAAACCACACTGAGGTTTCCTCTAGTGCGAGTGCTGTTGCTTGGCGTCCGTGAATCTTCTTCTGCCGTCAGCAAAGCTGCTTCGGCTCTCTGGCTTGAAACCGTTAAGATCTTAGTTTGACTCGGGAGGTGTTAGTGTATGGCTATCAGAAGCAAAGATAACTTTTTTAATGATGTGCTCTCGTAGGAAGCTTGTTCCAGTACCGCCTGGCACAGGGCTGTCTCCAAGTAGCTCTCAGGGAAGAAAGCCAGTGGTGTTACATCCGAAAGAAGTGGGTTAGTAAAAAAATGTAAACATTACCAAAAAAAAAAAAAAAATGAAAATAACATAGGAACAGAGAATCTGTTGCCCTTTCCCCTGATATCAGACAGCGTCTGCTGCAAGCCAGAGTATACGGTCGGAATAGTTCCACCAAACCCATTGTTTGGTCGCATAGAATTAAACGTTGTGCCCCCCACCCACTCTCTTTTTTTTTTCTTCTTTTTTTTAAGCAAAATTCAGTGATCCTGGCTTGTGTGCAGAACCCTAAGTGAAGTTGTTCGCAAATGCAGAGCGTCTCCGTTTCACTAAATTCTTCCCCTTCCCAAGCCTGAGTATTCGTTTGCCTCGTGTTTGGCTAGACGTCTGAGCTCTCCGAGAGCTCCCTGAGACCTAGAACGGCAGATAAATGCCTTCTAACGAAACGAGACTCTGCCCCTGGCCGGTATTCCCACGAGCTCGTGGACATTTCCTAAGCGGAGGGAGCCCTGCCTTGTGCCTTCCCTGCGTTTCCGGCCCCCAGTACCTCTTGTTGAGCCAGCACGGCCACGAAAATGACAGTCTGTAGGAAACCTACTACGTGCTGGGTGTGCGTCTGCAAATATCTGCAAATCCTCTGTCCCTGTGGGGCCGGTGGTGTTTGTCCCGATTACAGGTGGAGACTTGGACTTGGCTCGGCTAGTGCATGGCAGGGCCCTAAATGTAAACCTCGATTGCTCGCAGTCCCAAGCTGTGTTTGTAGGTTTGCTCGGTTTTATTAGTGTTTTTATTTTGTTTTTCCAAGTCGCTCTTCTATTCTATTTTATTTCAGCGTATTATGGGGGTACCTATGTTTTGGTTACACGAATTGCCTTTGTACAGGATTGAGTCAAAGTGGTAAGTGGGCCCATCCCCCAGATAGTGTGCCTTGCACCTGTTAGGTGTGAGTTCACCCATCCACTCCTCCCTAGTCTTGTTTTCTATTTTTTTATTTCATCATATTATGGGGGTACAAATGTTGTTAAGGTTACATATATTGCCCTTGCCTCCTCTCCCCCTTGAGTCAGAGCTTCAAGCGTGTCCATTCCCCAGTTGGTGCACATCTCACTCATTACGTATGTATAGACCCTCCCCTCCTCCCCACCTGCCTGACACCCGATAAATTTTATTTTTTTTACATTTTGGTTACATTTTATATCTTTGCCTCTCCCTAGCAAGGGTTAGAGGCACGCCCTTCCCCTCCACAATGCTCACCACGTCCCTCAGATGTGGGTCTACCCCCCCCAAAACCCCGAATCCCTGGAGAACACCACCACCCTTTGGGCACCATAGTGCTGATCAGTCAGTACCAATGTGATGGCGAGTACACGTGGAGCCCATTTTCCTGATCTCGTGTCGCCTCACTTTGGATAACGGGCTCAAGCTCAGTCCAGGATAGTATAAGCGGTGCTAGCTCACTGTCGTTTCTTAGCATTGAGTAGTATTGCACTGTGAACATGTACCAAAGTTTAATAACCCACTGGTGAGTTGACGGGCACTTGGGTTGTTTCCACGTCCTTGCGATAGTGAATTGTCGGCCGGGCGCGGTGGCTCACGCCTGTCATCCCAGCACTCTGGGAGACCGAGGCGGGCGGATTGTTTGAGCTCAGGAGTTCGAGACCAGCCTGAGCAAGAGCGAGACCCCTGTCTCTACTATAAATAGAAAGAAATTAATTGGCCAACTAATACATATAGAAAAAATTAGCCGGGCATGGTGGCGCATGCCTGTAGCCCCAGCTACTCGGGAGGCTGAGGCAGGAGGACCGCTTGAGCCCAGGAGTCTGAGGTTGCTGTGAGCTAGGCTGACGCCACGGCACTCACTCTAGCCTGGGCAACAGAGTGAGACTCTGTCTCCAAAAAAAAAAAAAAAAAGTAGTGAATTGTGCTGCCACGAACATTCGGGTGCAGATGTCTTTATACTAGAATGTCTTATGCTCCTATTCTTGTTTCTAAATAACCATACCTTCCCCGGTGGCTGCAGTGGCTCTTTCTGGCAAGCGTCCCCCAAATTTACCCGCTTGTGTCCTTAACCTCCTCGTCACTCATTTCCCTACTTCCTATCCCCCTCAACCACCAGGACCACGGAGTAGCTGAGAGAGGGCTGTCCTTTTGGGATGGCAGTGTTTGGACACCTCGTGTTGTGAAAGGAACTCAGGAAAGACCTTATATTTAGTTTTCCTAATACAACGACTGCACATAAGACAGTATTGGACATAATATAAAAGATAATGGAAATGACATGCATTGGGGATTTGCACTGAAACTACAGCAGATGACTCTTCTGTGTTCCTACATTAACTAAATTATTAAGAAAATAGCTGTGAAAGTGCTGTCACGTTCAAAGAAGATGACGCCTTTTTTCTTAAACAGCCTGTCCGTTTGTTCGCCACTACTCAAAATGAAAGTTATAAGAATAAAATGAACCTGACATTTATGGAATGTGATAAAATGAAGCATGGAAGAAAAATGCACAGTAATAAAGAATACTATATTCAGAGGGAAAACAGAAAACAAAAACAAAAAACCCAAGCAAGCCAAAAAATTCTTTTGATGGTTTCTGGGAACCCCACCCTCCTCCTCATTTTAAGACACGAGGTATTTACAAATTTACGGTCAAATAACGCTTCATTCTTTCTCCGCGTTTATATTCTCCAAAAATGTATTGTTTTCCAGAATGATCAAAATTTGATGAAATTCATATTTGTGGGGTATAAAAATAGAGTTTGGTTTTCAGCAATTAGACATGTAAAGATTTTATAATCAATTCGTAATGTCTTTCTACTGCTCTGACATAATTAAGATGCATCCACTGTCATTAACTGAATATAAAATAAAAACTGATGATTATCCCCCCCCAAAAAAAAAAGAAGAAAGAAAGAAAATAGGCCCAGCACTCACTTTCTCTGTGGCTCTGGGTAACAGTTTCTGACAGGCCCTGGTCGCTACCATCTCCAAAGCGTTGGTTTGTAAATTTGCGTGCTTTCGGGGAAACCGGTTGCACGTTCCGATCAGGCCCCCACCTGGCTGATGTGGAGGCAGCCTGGGAGACCGGGTGTCTGCCCGCCTGCCCAGCCCAGGCCTCTCCCGGGACCCTCCTCCTGCATCTGAACTCGGCTGGCACTGGAGAACCATGGATGCCCGGGCGTAAGACAAGCGTTCAGGAGGCTCTCAGCGGTGGTTTAATGCAATTTCCGTGAGGGTTTTGGTAAATGCCTTTATCCACAAAACTGCTTAAATTATGTCATTATATCCCTGGCCACGTGCCTCTACCCCAGCGCTGAGACGCGGGCGGGATGCAGAGTCACCACCTCTCTGCCCCTGTCTGTCTCTGGTGTGCCCCAAGTGGGAACAGGCGCCTCTCGACAGAGCAGCGATTGGCCTGCTGGAATCTGTCGAAATTCCCAAACCCCACACCTCCGTGGAGGGGGCCGAGTCCCATTTACCAAGTGGCTGCAGCTGCCTCTTCTTACCTACTTCCATTTGGCGACCCTTGACCTTTCTCAGATGGCACTGCCGTTCTAGGAGATTGGGCCATTTCCCCCCAGTTAGGGAGTTTTTCTGTCTGTCCCCCCCAGACCCTGGAAAACCCATATCTGTGCATCTACGTGGCATGGAATTTTGTTGTTGTTGTTGTTGTTGTTTTTGTTTTTTTGTTTTTTTTTTTGGGTCTCTTTCCCTGCGTCCATTATCTTTAGCAATATATATTGATTAAATGCATTCATCTGGCTGCCTTCCACTAAGCTGTTTTGAGGGACCTCTTTCTTTGACCATGTGTTTTTAATGACTTCGCCTTCTGTCTGCCCTCACCCATTTTGGAAAAATTGCTTTCTGTTGGTTTGGTTCCGTGTGCATATGCTTTTAGGCATTCTGCTCCGGTATAGGCTAGCAGTTTCTTTCTTTTTTCTCTTTTCTTTTTAATTAATTTTTTTTTATTTTAGCATTTTATGGGGGTACAAACGGTAAGGTTACGTATATTGCCCATGACCCCCTCCCCCCTTGAGTCAGAGCTTCAAGCGTGTCCATCCCCCAAACGTTGCACATCTCACTCGTTATGTTTGTATATACCCCTCCCCATCTGCCCCCTCCCACCTGCCTGACACCCGATAAATGTTACTCCTATGTGACCACTTAGGTGTTGATCCGTTAATACCAATTTGCTGGTGAGCACATGTGGTGCTTGTTTTTCCATTCTTGAGATACTTCACTTAGGAGAATGGGTTCCAGCTCCATCCAGGAAAATACAAGAGGTGCTAGATCACCGTTGTTTCTTAATAGCTGAATAGTACTCCATGGTGCATACATACACCACATTTTATTAATCCACTCGTGTATTGATGGGTAGGCTAGCGGTTTAGAAACACCAAAGCTTTTCCATCAAAAACGACATCAGATAAATAATAATACATGAAATCTTTAAAGACAAATTTTAATTTTTATAATTGTGGGAAAGAAAAAAAATTTTTTTTTTAATTTTATAATGTGGGAGGAAGGCCACTACTCTGTCAAAGAGAGGGAGAGATCCTGACTGAGATGAATGCTAAGTGGGCCAGCTGTACACAAACGCAATTCCTCTCTGCCCCAAGGCGGGTGTTCTTTTACTGCCGCCTGCGGTAGCTGGAAGAGTCGTTGATATATGTCTTATGTAGGAGTACGTGGACTGTCCCATGTTCCGCCGAATCAGTAACACATTGTAGGAAAATAAGTAATACCCGATGGTCTATCCACATGTTATTATGGAAGTCGTAACTCACCGTTTAAGAGCGTGCTAACGTTCGTCCATACTTGATATGGTCGTAATGGAGTATTAAGAATGTTCTTGGAACGTTCCGTTTAATGCCTAATCTCAAAGTGTGAACATTTGGAGAATGTAAACGCAGAGAAAGAATGAAGCGTCATTTGACTGTGAATTTGTAAATACCTCATGTCTTAAAATGATGAGGAGGGTGGGGTTCCCAAAAACCACCAAAACAGCTAATAAAATATGTGTTAGTTTAAGATTCTTTATATGTGTGTATATATATATATATATATATATATGTATGTGTATATATATATATGTATGTATGTATATCGCCTCTCATTTGACATTTTAATGACTTTTATAGTACGTTTTTATGCTGAAATTAAAAAAAAGAAAAAAAAATAATACATTTTGAGCCAAAACTCAAAAAAAAAAAAAAGAAAAGAAAAAAAAAAAAAAAAGGTAGGTCTTTAGCAAACTAAAGCGAGAAGGTTCTTTCCCCCAGTAAACATTTATTTTTCTAATTTAAAAACAATCCGTACTTAAAAATTAACTCGGTGTTTTGACTGAAGAACATGTGAGCAAAACAAGCCCTGTGTGTTTGTCATTTTATCATTAATGCCTTTAGACCAGATATATGTATCGGTGTGGTCATCCATGCAGAAAATATACGGATAGTATAGTACATCAGTTTGTAACCTTCAAATTATTTTCAGTTTAAGAGTTGTATGGAGCTGAAGGCAGGAGTTAAGACAGAAAAAAAAAACAGTGGTTCGTTATATAAGCATTTGTTGTCTTGCTATGTGCAAAGAGCTGTGTGTCGTAAGAGATGAAATGATGCTATCTTTTCTAGAATTTTTTTTTTTTTTTTTGAGATAGAGTCTCACTCTGTTGCCCAGGCTAGAGTGAGTGCCGTGGCGTCAGCCTCGCTCACAGCAGCCTCCAACTCCTGCGCTCAAGCGATCCTCCTGCCTCAGCCTCCCGAGTAGCTGGGACTACAGGCATGCGCCACCACGCCCGGCTCATTTTTTCTATATATATTTTTAGTTGGCCAATTAATTTCTTCCTATGTTTAGTAGAGGCGGGGGGTCTCGCTCTTGCTCAGGCTGGTCTCGAACTCCTGACCTTGAGCGATCCTCCCGCCTCGGCCTCCCAGAGTGCCGGGATGACAGGCGCGAGCCACGTTTATTATACGTTTATTATCTGCATGCGTTTATTATCTGACCTGCACACGTCGAACAGATTCCTAAGAATAAGTATAAACGCCAGGTACTTGTTCGTATTTGGACCCAAACACCAAGATATGGTTTGAATAAATAAATATAGGACGGCTTTTCTCTTTTAACTTTTGGTTTGGGGTCAGCCTTGCATTTTTGGTAGACGCCCTCTAGGATAAATGTGGGAGATCACCTGTTATTTACTGTTGCTGCAAATAAGCACCGAGCCAGGTGTGAAAGTTGCCACCTCGTGGTGTCTCTCGGGGGACTGTTTATCCCTCATCTTCACCTCCTCTCTCTCTGCTCCTGGACCCTGGGGCTGCTCAGTCCTCTAGTCAGATGCTAGCGGCTTTTCTTCCCTTTTCCTTGGGGGATATTTCCACATTCTTTACTAGGGTGTTCCTTGGATTTGTTCCGAAGAAATACCGTCTTTCCTGTGAACCTCTGCAACGAATCAGGAAAACAAACAAACAAACAAAAAGGGCCATTTTCACGCAAGGTGCTTTCTGCAGCCTTGAATTCGGGGCCCTCGAAAAAAACGCAGTTCTTAGGTGGCCCGGCGTGTTCTTTGCACATCTGGCCCGTGGGTTCTTTGGAGACGGTTCCAGCCAGAGCTTTGCCAAAATGAAAAGGACTGACTCGCGTGCTGTGACACTTCCCAGACAAATCAGGGCTTTTGATTTTTCACTGTGAAATTTTTCAGATTCCATCGTCTAGGGCACCCCGATTTTTATCAAGGGTTTTTTTTCCTCCGTGGCCCCTCCCCACCCTGGCCCAGATCCCCCCCTCATTTCCCCCCAAAATTGCCTTTGCCTCAGAATGTCCCCGTTTGCTCCTTTTCTCTCAGCCCACAAATAAAAATTTGCAAAAGAGGGAGCTCCACAGACCTTTCCGTTCTGTTGCATTTATGGGGGTCTTTCATCCTTTTTTTCTGATTCAGCTTTCTCATCGATATATTTTCGCTTTCACAAGTCACTAAGTTTAAATGTTTAAACATTTCCCCCTCCTTCGGTAGCCAAAAAGAAAAAAAAAAAAAAAACCCAAAATCAGAACAACAGCTAATAGAGTAATAATAAATGTATCTTTAGCTCCAGGATATAAGCTTCAATGCAATACGAGGCTATAAAGTATGGCTTCAGGGCTTAGGGGAGAAGCAGTAAACTTTCATAAATAAAAAAAGAGTTTTGAAAATACCCCCTCCGGCAGTAAATAAGGATAAAATATAACTCGTCTCTGGCAGCGCGCAGAGCCAACAACAGAGCTGTTTCACAAAGGAAAGCTGTAAACTAGAACAGGAAAATGTTTGCGGGTTTTCTTGTGGCTGTTACCTTCCACCCTCGGCGGTTCTGACTCAGTTCCTGCAATGTTGTCCCTGTCACCTCTCCTGACACCTCTTTGGTTGGCTGAAGCTCTTGGGACAGTCACCAAGGAAACCCAGGGGCGCTGGTGCCAGGACTAGGAGAACGTTCGGCAAAATTTTCAGGTGTCAGAAAGGAGGAGGCGGGGAAGGCGTGAGACTCAGTCCCACGGGTTGGTTCAGGAGGGAGTTTCGGTTGTCAAGGGGGGAAAAAAAAAAAAAAGCCAAACTCTGTAAAATGATTTCCAAGAGATTTATTCTGAGCCAGATTTGAGGACCGTGACCCGGAGCCACTGCCAAGAGGCCTTGGGCAAGTGGACTCGCTATGGCTGGGTCACAGTTTGGTTTTTATGCATTTCAGGGAGACAGGGGTGACAGGTAAAGCCATCAATCAATATGTGGGAGGCAGACGTTGGCTTGGCCCGAAAAGGTGGGACATCTCCAAGAGGGGCAGGGCTTACAGGTTACAGGTGGGTTTAAAGATTCTTTGGCTTGTGATTGGTTAAAGACATGCAGCTCTGTCTAAAGGCTTGGAATGTTTCAACATGAGGAGCTGCTATCAGAGACAAACCAGAGGACATAGATCTATTGTGTAAACTGAGGACCTGCAGGTGTGTCTTGCATACCTTTAGGCCTGTTAATGGGTCACAAAGGATGTCCCCAAGGAGGGAGGGGGGCATGATGAGGCCTGTCTGACCTCCCTCCTCCTAGCAGACGATTTAATTTTAGGATATTCCCTTGGCCACGCGGGGGGTCCATGCAGTCAGCCAGTGGGGGTGGGAGGGGTGAGCCTTAAAATGTTATTTTAGTTCACACTGTCTTGCTATGCAGCCCAGCTCTAAAGAAACCCGAAGAATTCCTAAGGTCCATCTCAGGTTTCGTGTAAGGTTTTCAGCTCAGAAGCCCCACTGGGGCAATAGCTGAAAAAAAATTACAGAGGCGTTTCGGTGAGCTTTGTCTGAAAGACTGCTGAAGTCACGGATTATTCGCTCCCTAGAAAATTAGGAAGCAAGGAGTGGGGACGTTCTCCCCCTTCCTCAGCCCGAAGTGACCATAAAAGGGAAGCACGGGCTGATACCAGAACAGATCAATGCCCTCCCTCGCTCGGTGAATACATGTGTCCTGGCCGGGCTCGGCGGGCTGCGGCTCTCGCCTGTCATCTGGGAGGCCAGGGCAGGAGGATTGTTTGAGCTCAGGAGTTCAAGACCAGCCTGAGCAAGAGCGAGACCCCGCCTCTACTGTAAATAGAAACAAATTAATTGGCCAACTAATAGATACAGAAAAAATTAGCCGGGCGTGGTGGCGCATGCCTGTAGTCCCAGCTACTCGGGAGGCTGAGGCAGGAGGATCGCTTGAGCCCAGGAGTTTGAGTTTGCTGTGAGCGAGGCCGACGCCAGGGCACTCACTCTAGCCTGGGCAATAAAGTGAGACTCTGTCCCCCAAAAATAATAATAATAATTATAATAAATTCTCAGTCTGATGTCGGTACCTGTAGCCGTGTGTTCTTGGGCCAGGAGCTGGGGCACACTCTGTCCCCGCCTTTCCCATCTGGAGAATGGAGACAGCAGCAGTGCCCGCGCCCAGGGCGTGTGGTCAGTGTGAACTTAAACGTTGCACCGGACCACGTAACCCTCAGAACTGCGCCTGGTGTGTGGCACGTGCTCGATTTCATTTTTAAGTTTTTTTTTTTTTTTTTGATCGGTGCATTGACTTGTTCGGATAACGCATGTGAATTTTCCGTTAAGACAGTGCAGCCTCAACCAACCAACCGCAGGTTGTCGGGAGTAAATTTAGGTGGTTGTTAGTAAATTTAGGTTGCCGTTAGCAAATTTAGGTTGTCGCTGGTAAATTTAGGTTGTCCCGGGTAAATTTAGGTGGTGGTTAGTAAATTTAGGTTGTCCCTGGTAAATTTAGGTTGTCCCTGGTAAATTTAGGTGGTTGTTAGTAAATTTAGGTTGTCGCTGGTAAATTTAGGTTGTCCCTGGTAAATTTAGGTTGTCGCTGGTAAATTTAGGTGGTTGTTAGTAAATTTAGGTTGTCGCTGGTAAATTTAGGTGGTTGTTAGTAAATTTAGGTTGTCGCTGGTAAATTTAGGTTGTCACTGGTAAATTTAGGTTGTCGCTGGTAAATTTAGGTTGTCGCTGGTAAATTTAGGTTGTCGCTAGTAAATTTAGGTTGTCGCTGGTAAATTTAGGTTGTCCCGGGTAAATTTAGGTGGTTGTTAGTAAATTTAGGTTGTCGCTGGTAAATTTAGGTTGTCGCTGGTAAATTTAGGTGGTCGCTAGTAAATTTAGGTTGTCGCTGGTAAATTTAGGTTGTCACTGGTAAATTTAGGTTGTCGCTGGTAAATTTAGGTTGTCGCTGGTAAATTTAGGTGGTTGTTAGTAAATTTAGGTTGTCGCTGGTAAATTTAGGTGGTTGTTAGTAAATTTAGGTTGTCGCTGGTAAATTTAGGTTGTCACTGGTAAATTTAGGTTGTCGCTGGTAAATTTAGGTGGTCGCTAGTAAATTTAGGTTGTTGCTGGTAAATTTAGGTGGTTGTTAGTAAATTTAGGTTGTCGCTGGTAAATTTAGGTTGTCGCTGGTAAATTTAGGTTGTCGCTGGTAAATTTAGGTTGTCCCGGGTAAAATTAGGTGGTAGTTAGTAAATTTAGGTTGTCGCTGGTAAATTTAGGTTGTCGCTGGTAAATTTAGGTGGTTGTTAGTAAATTTAGGTTGTCGCTGGTAAATTTAGGTGGTCGCTAGTAAATTTAGGTTGTCCCTAGTAAATTTAGGTTGTCGCTGGTAAATTTAGGTGGTTGTTGGTAAATTTAGGTTGTCATCAGTAAATTTGACTTGCTGAATTATAGCTGACATTTTTTTTTTTTTTGAGACAGAGTCTCACTGTGTTGCCCAGGCTAGAGTGAGTGCCGTGGCCTCAGCCTAGCTCACAGCAACCTCCAACTCCTGAAGCGATCCTCTTGCCTCAGCCTCCTCCCGGGTAGCTGGCACTACAGGCATGCACCACCACGCCCGGCTCATTTTTTCTATATATATCTCTTTAGTTGTCCAATTAATTTCTTCCTGTTTACAGTAGAGACAGGGGTCTCGCTCTTGCTCAGGCTGGTCTCGAACTCCTGACCTCGAGCGATCCTCCCTCCTCGGCCTCCCAGAGTGCCGGGATGACAGGCGTGAGCCACCGCGCCCGGCCAAGCTGACATTTTTCATTTTATTTTCTTTTTTTTCCCCCCTTAAGTCCTCTTGGGCCCCACATTTCCAGCAGGAAGTGGGAGGGCGAGACCTGTAAATTAAAACAGCTCCTTCCCCGCCCCCCACCCCCTCTCCCCACTCACCAGGGTGCAGTGTGAGCAGACAGTGTTGCAAAGAACGCAGCTGTCGGGGGTCCCTTGTACCCCCCGTGGGTGATGAGAGCCAGGGGAACTGTGAAGAGACGCCCCACTGCTGGGAAAGCCAAGCATTTTTATTTTACGGCGCAACGTGGTTCCGTGATCTCCATAAACAGATTCTGATATTCTAGACTACAGCGCAAACCACCACGTTTTAATGCGGACGCAGGAACACCTTCAGAAAAATCCGCACTGTGAAATCTTAATCGCATGTGCCTTTTGCTTTCATCTTTGTGAAACAACTGTGAAATAGCTAACACCCCGGTCCTCAAATTGGAGCAGTGGTTACATCTCCCGTGACTACCGTAAACATCGTCGTGTAAGCGCATCATATTTTTTTATCGCGGGCATATGCTGTTCTGCGAACATCTATATCTGTGTTTATTACATAAATAACTGCAGGGTTAGCACCCGGAACAAAAATCTAGCGGAGAGAGCCGTTCCTTATGTTTCCTCGTGCAGGGCCAGGTGTCGTGTTTCTTCACCACGTTGGGCCTGTCGGTAAATAGGAAGTTGGTTCCATTAGGGTATGGGAAGAATCTTTAGGATTTGGGGAGGAAAAACTAAATATCTTGACTCTTTTTCCCTTTGGAGAGCTGGGAAAGAAGCCATGCTTGACAGAGGGGGACAGAGACATCCCCGCTGCACAGTCGTGGCGGGCAAAGCTTTCCTCGCCACCAAAGGTTTTTTTTTTTGTTTTTATTGTGCCTGAAAGTGAACTCTTCTTCGTTGGCGGAAAGGGTTCTTTTATTGGATCCGTCAAGATTACCAAGCCACCTGTCACCCTCCCCGGCCGAAATACAGCAGCGTCACGAAACCACGATGAGAGTCGCAGAGGCCGATTCGCCAAGTGGCAAGAGATTACAGACTCTGGGCTTCCTCCTCTCTCGGGGGACCGGGAGTGAGGTTTCAGTAGCGCTGAGCACCTTTGAAAGAATACCCATAAATTATTGAAAAGGACGGTCACGGGTCGCTGAGGACCGGACCGTGTTCTGAGAATCTCAGGGTCAGGCACAATTTCACAGCTGTGCAAGCGTCACAGCTGTGCACACGTCGCGATTGTGCACGTACGCTTTGCACAGGTCTGCACGGCATGGCCCCACGGCACACCTGAGCTGTAGGGTACACATGCAGCCTGTCGCTCCCGGGCTGCAGACCTACACGGTGTGTTCCCGTACTGAACAGGGTAGGCAGCTGTCATTCAACAGCGAGTACGTGCGTCTCTAAACACACAGCGAAAACGTGGTGTTAATCATCTCTCCGGGGCCGCCGTCGTGCGTGCAACCTGTCTGCCAAAATGTCGTTTTCAAGTGCACAGCTGTACATTCCCCCAGCTTTCCCCCTGGATTCATGGCGAAGCCATTCTGACTACGTTATAAACTAGAATAGTGTTGTTTGTTTTTTTTTTTTTATTAGCAAGATAACCGACCGGAAATATTTCTGCAGAATTGCAATCGTGGGGATCAAAGATCAGGAGCAAAGCCTGCAAAGCTCCCTAAGGAACAGGTGACTTGCAGCCTAGCCCCGACTCTGCTACAGAGAGAGAGACACACGCGCACACGTGTGACTTGGGTGGAATGATTTGCTTTTTTTCTGATAACTTTTGTCCGGCCTCCTGAGGGAGGCATGTCCGTGAAAATCCAAGGAGTTATACAAAAGCAATTTGAAATGTTAAAAAAAAAAAAAAAATGCTTTAAAAATAACTAGATGTAGTTGCCAGGCGTGCTTAAGGTGTAGGTGGCAGCACAGACGGGAGTAGCTGTTGACGGCTGTTTTGTTCGTTTGCGGTTCCAGGCGACCAGGGAGACCCTCAGCCGTCACTGCACAAACTTGGGGGACACTCTTCGGAAAGAGAACGACTTTGCTCTGATAATCGACGGGAAGACCCTCAAGTACGCCCTCACCTTTGGGGTCCGGCAGTATTTCCTGGACTTGGCTTTGTCCTGCAAAGCCGTCATTTGCTGCAGGTAAATCTCTCCTTAACGACGTCGGGTTTCGGGCCGGGCGCGGTGGCTGGCGCCCGTCATCCCGGCACTCTGGGAGGCCGGGGCGGGAGGATCGCTCGAGGTCAGGGGTTCGAGACCGGCTCTGAGCAAGAGTGAGACCCCGGTCTCTAGTAAAAATAGAAAGAAATTAGCTGGCTAACTAAAAATATATAGAGAAAAAAATGAGCCGGACGTGGTGGCGCGTGCCTGGAGTCCCAGCTACCCGGGAGGAGGCTGAGGCAGGAGGATCGCTTGAGCCCAGGAGTTGGAGGTTGCTGTGAGCTACGCTGACGCCACGGCACTCACTCTAGCCCGGGCAACAAAGCGAGACTCTGTCTCAAAAAAAACAAAAACAAAAGCAAAAAACAGTCAGGTTTCCATAAAGAGCGACCTAACCCTAAATTCTTGGTTTCTAAAGTTCCATAGCGTTATCCTGTCCGGAATTCATACATGTTAGGTTACTTATATTCATGCATTCACTCAAGACTCAAGGTTTGGCAGACTGAGATGGGATTTGTCAGCGGAGTTTTTGAAAGCGAGTCCTGACGATTGTTACTGAGTGTTGTTTGTAATTTGAATGGACAAGCTTCTTGCCATTATCTATGTCTTCATTTACCTGCATTTCCACCTGGGGTTATTTCCTTCAGGGTTCAGTTTCCTACGCTTACATCTCTGATCCCGAGTCTAAGACTTAGTTTTTGGGGGAGAATATGCGCGATGGAAGGTGTAAACTGAATTATTTCCCAGAGTGCTGGGCATTTTTCTGAGGTTTCTTTACTGACTGTGCAGCCCCTTTGCCTTCTAATTTATAATCTTGCCTATCTGTACCCTAAATTAAAATCCGTTGGAAGTTATCAAGGCCTAATTCATAGAATTGCATTTTTGTAAACTATGTAGCTCCAGTCCTTCTTGAGTTTTCTGTCAGAGAATCTTCCCCATGTCTTTGTCTAACTTGTCTAAACTCTGTCTCCCTGAGACCCAAAGTAGGTTCATGCATATTATGGCTCTCTGGTCCACTCCCTGATGGTCGCCATGAAACCGAAGGACTTTTCTCTCTGTCATCTGCTGTTTGCTTTTTTTTTTTTTTTTTTTGAGACAGAGTCCTACTCTGTTGCTCGGGCTAGAGTGAGTGCCGTGGCATCAGCCTAGCTCACAGCAACCTCCAACTCCTGGGCTCAAGCGATCCTCCTGCCTCAGCCTCCTGAGTAGCTGGGACTACAGGCACGCGCCACCACGCCCGGCTAATTTTTTCTATATAGTTTTAGTTGGCCAATTAATTTCTTTTCTATTTTTAGTAGAGACGGGAGTCTCGCTCTTGCTCAGGCTGGTCTCAAACTCCTGACCTTGATCGATCCTCCCGCCTCGGCCTCCCAGAGGGCTAGGATGACAGGCGTGAGCCACCGCGCCCGGCCTCTGTTTGCTTTTATCATTGTCTTTAAAAATATATTCACTAACAACGGAAGGTTACGCTTTTTAAGCATTTTTTTTTTCCGGTCTGGACTTATTCACTTAAATATCTCGTGTATGATACTGTCTCTGATCGTATAGACAGTTGCTAGATTTCAGTTGCAATACACTTTCTGAAATTTAATTTAAACCATACTCAGTAAGTAACCATCCTTCATGAGCATCCTTTCAGCCTCTAAAATTATATCATAATCGGGGAATGAAGTTGCTTATTATTCCCAGGAGTCTAATTATTCTAGTCATGTGATTTCTTTTTCTTCTGTGGCATGTAGTAATCTATAATATGACTGTAAAGCCCTTGAACAGTAATACATTGTACAGATGTTCAGAGTTAGTGATGATCAGACTCTTTGCTCCATCAGGAAGAAAGAGTTGCAAATGACTTCGACTCTCGCTTTCGCTTTGGGATTCTCGTGCTTTCTAAAAATCTGCTTTCACAGTAGTGACTTTTCTCGGTCCCTTGCTAAGATCTTGACCGAGTCTGGCTGGTGTTCGCCTCCGGCCCTCCTGCATCAGGATGATCTCGTGCCAGACGTGGTCACATCTCCGTTTCCACTCATGGGATCGAAAGGATCCACAAAAGATCGCCCCCAAAGAGCGCCAGGGTTAGGACTGGGGGCTCCTATCTGGAAACGGAGCACGGAGCAGAACCCGGAGCTGCTGAGACGCGAACGGCCGGTTCGCCCGGGGTCGGGTATCTGTCACACGCTGCACCTGGGAAGACGGACAGGGCTTGGAGCCTGCTCTCCTGCACGCGTCTCTCTTTGTGTTTCCGGTCAGATCACGGCCCGGTTTGGAAGCCGTGGGAGAGGCCGATGCTCGTACCGCAGCCTCATTCTTGGAGCATCGCTGCACCCGGCACCTCCCACCGTTCCTCGCAAAGCAGAACCACAAAATCAAACAATAGCAGAGGAGGCCGGGCAACTATCATCAGTCTATCATGAATCTATCATCGGTCTAACAAGGACTGTATTTTCATAGATACCTTGTTTCCCCTACCCAGGGGAAAGTAAGACCTACCCAGGAAACAAGCCCTAGCAGGATGTATAAGCATTTGTGCAATAGAAGCCCTACCCCGAAAATCAGCCCTAGTGATGGGCGTGGCTATGAAAATCAGCCCTAGTGGTGGGCGTGGCTATGAAAATCAGCCCTGGTGACAGGCGTGGCTATGAAAATCAGCCCTGGTGACGGGCGTGGCTATGAAAATCAGCCCTAGTGACGGGCGTGGCTATGAAAATCAGCCCTAGTGACGGGCGTGGCTGCGCAGCACATCTGCACAACCCATGCGTGTCGTTGCAGAGCGGGAAAGGACATGAGCAGCCCTTCTCATCTGCCCCGTGAGAGCTCTAGTGCTCCACAGGAGAGATCGGGGCCGGTGGCTCTAAAGGAAACAGAGTCGCAAGACATTCAGGATGGGATTCGGGGTCTGGAGAGTGAGGATGATGTTCCAGAACAAGACGACTTCACTCTATTGGAATCATTGTAGATGGTTGTGCCATACTTAAAAAATAATAACACATCCCCTGAAAATAAGCCCTAGGGTGTCTTCTTTTTTTTTGAGATAGAGTCTCACTCTGTTGCCCAGGCTAGAGTGAGTGCCGTGGCGTCAGCCTAGCTCACAGCAACCTCAAACTCCTGGGCTCAAGCGATCCTCCTGCCTCAGCCTCCCAAGTAGCTGGGACTACAGGCATGAGCCACCACGCCCAGCTAATTCTTTCTCTATATATTAGTTGACCAATTAATTTCTTTCTATTTATAGTAGAGACGGGGTCTCACTTTTGCTCAGGCTGGTTTCGAACTCCTGACCTTGAGCAATCCGCCCGCCTCGGCCTCCCGGAGTGCTAGGATGACAGGCGTGAGCCACCACGCCCGGCCTAGGGGGTGTCTTCTTGAGGAAAAATAAATATAAGTGACTCGTGCCTGTCATCTCAGCACCCTGGGAGGCCGAGGCAGAGGATCACTTGAGGTCAGGAGTTCGAGACCAGCCTGAGCAAGAGCGAGACCCCCATCTCTACTAGAAAAAATAGAAAGAAATTATCTGGCCAACTAAAAAAATATATAGAAAAAATAAGCCGGGCATGGCGGTACACGCCTGTAGTCCCAGCTACTCGGGAGGCTGAGGCAGTAGGATTGCTTGAGCCCAGGAGTTGGAGGTTGCTCTGAGCTAGGCTGACGCCACGGCTCTCACTCTAGCCTGGGCAACAGAGTGAGACTCTGTCTCAAAAAATAAAAAAATAAAAATAAATGAACAATAGCAGAGGGAGAGAAAAATGAGAAAGCACAGTCAAAGGAAGGGGAAAAAAAAAATGTGTTCTGCGCTGCAGAAAATCCCTCCCGAAACCCTCGTTCTGTTTGCTCCCGGGTCACAAGGAGCTCTGGGCTCTGCCAGGCCCCGGCCCCGGGAGGGACTCTCCCTGCCCGCAGGTACAGCGGCCGCCGATGCAGTCGTGTGTGGCCCCTTCCTCCCCCGTCTTGTTTTATGGATGCTCACGGACCGTGGTGAAGTCCCTGTGCAGACACTGAGTTTTATTTAGAGTTTTAAGGGTTGTTGGGTTTTTTTCCCCCCCCTTAAGTAAAATATCTTTCCTCTTAGCCTTTTTCTGCTGATTACCTTCCTTACTCTCTCTTTTCCCATAAGGACTGTGGCTCAGCTTCCCGCCTGGCTCTGAGAATCTGTCCCAGCCCGTAATCGCTTTAGGGCCGCTGCTGGGTTCATGTCTCTGTTGGCCGCCGTGAGCTGGTGCCTCTTGGCATTTTTTTTTTTATTTTTTCTTTTATTTCATCATATTATGGAGGTACAAATATTGCTAGGGTTACAAATATTGCCCCTGCCCCACCTCCCTCCCCTCGATGTGTCCAATCCCCCGGTGGTGTGCGTCACACACGTTACGGAAGCACACACCCCTTTCCTCTTCCCCCCTCCCACCTGCCCACCACCCAGTACAAAGTTTAGTTTTGTTTTGTTGACATTTTGGTTACATGGTATATCTTTGCCTCTCCCTAAGAAGGGTTAGAGTTATGCCCTTCCCCTCCAAAATACTCGCCACCTCCCTAAGATTGGGTCCCCCCACTCCCGAACCCCTGGTGAGCATTGCCGCCATTTGAAAACCATAGTTTTAATCAGTCAGTAGCAATTTGATGGCGAGCACATGTGGGGCCCATTTTCCATGTCTTGTGTCGCCTCACTTTGGATAACAGGCTTAAGCTTCATCCAGGATAGCATAAACGGTGCTAGCTCACCGTCGTTTCTTAGGATTGAGTAATATTCCATTGTGAGGATATACCACATTTTAGTTATCCACTCATGGATCCATCGGCTCTTGGGTTGTTTCCATGACCGTGCAATGGTGAATTGTGCTGCTATAAACATTCGGGTGCAGATGTCTTTACAATAGAATGTCTTATGCTCTTTTAGGTAGATGCCTAACAGTGCTATTGCAGGGTCGAATGGCATTTCTATTTCTAGCTGTTTGAGGTATCTCCAAATTCTTTCCCACAGAGGTTGCACTAATTTGCAGTCCCACCAGCAGTGGGACTGCATATACATACACATAGAGACACACATACACACATATACACGTACACACATACACAATACACATACACACATATACACATACACACACATACACACATATACACACATATACACATACACAATACACATACACATATACACATACACAATACACATACACATATACACATACACACATATACACATACAGACATATACATATACACATACACACATATACACATATACACACACATATACACATACACAATACACATTCACATATACACATACACACATATACATATATACACATACACACATATACACATACACAATACACATATACACGTACACAATACACATACACACATATACACATACACACATATACATATACACATACACACATATACACATACACACATATACATATACACATACACATACATATACACATACACACATATACATATACATATACACATACACACATATATATACATATACACACATATACACATACACACATATACACATACACATGCACACATATACACATACACGCATATACATATACATATACACATACACATATACACATACACACATATACATACACATATACACACATACACACATATACACATACAGACGCACAGACACACACACGCACACCCCCTTCCTGGCCATCCTGTCCTAGCTTGAAGGCCTCGGTGCCCGCGGACCCTAACCCTAACCCTAACCCTGCCGGGTGTGGGCGATGTCCCTGCCGTCGGCCCCCGCCGGCCCGGCCTCCCTGCTGCCCGGCTGGGCCTGATGTCGGGAGGCGTGCGTCCTGCCTCCCGCACCGTCCCCCCCAGAGCAGGACGGGGGACACCGCGGTCCCTAGCGGTGGCGTGCGTCCCACAGCACGCGGCGTCTGAGGTTCTCGGCGGTTCTCCTAACCCAGCCTTCCAGAGAATTCCACGTTTCTTTTTTTCTGCAGTTGTCAGTTCGGTTCAGACGTATTTTGAGACTTGCGCTCTGGGACGGCCCGGTTGAAAATCGGCTGCCGGCCTCCCGCTTTTCCACCGTGCGGTAGTCATCGCCGTTCCTCTGCGTGATTCGTGCGCGCGTGTCTTCTGAAAAGCACAGGTTCAATTGAAATAAGCATTTTATTTTTTTTTTCCTACCGGCAACATCTCTAATCAGAGTTTAACCCCATTTCCAGGCCATTTTCCCCGTAGCATTCATAAAAAAAAAAAAAAAAAAGAGATCTTCTAAGATATGCACAGCCCCTTAAAAAAAAGAAAGGAAAAAGAAAAGAAAAAGAAGGTCGGTGAGTGTTGTCGCTTGGGCTGGCGTTTTAAAAAGGCAAGACTTTTCACCTCGCTTCCACCAAGGAACCCTATGGGAAGTCTAAAGGGACGCTGAATATTTTCTGTCATAGCACGAGCGCATTAAATACAGCCTCAAGGCAGACCTGCTCCTTGAGTCTCTGGGGATTGCCTTTGGCTTTAAGAATCTCTCTTAAATAACATGCTTTACTTAAGAGGTAGTCATAGAGCACAAATAAATGAAGCTAATACATGCTCCACATTGACATTCCTTCACAGAAAAAAAAAAATAATAATAATCTGTGAGCACCCCCGGAGGCCAAGGCAGATGTTTGGCTTCGGGAAAGACTTGCAAACTGTTCACGAATGTCAACCCCGTGTCTGCTTCCAAGAGAACGTGAACGCGTGTTGGAATATTTCTTTCGTCCGTGTGCGGCTGAAAGAGGACGGACGCAATGAACGAATTTTAACGACTCCGTAAAAGGCCCGTGCTTTGCTTCAGTTGCAATGATCATCCGCCCAGCCCTGCCCCGGCTCATCTGCTGCCGAGTGACGTGCAGTAGTCACTTCGTGGCGATGTTGCCGTCTCGTAGCCCATTACGACGGTGCGCCACCAGGGGAGTGCGTGTTTGACGGGGAAATGTCTAAAAATACGTGCAAAATCTAAGTGCTGGTAACGCCCTCTCCCTTGAGCTTCCCAAGGGTAAAACCGCTGTCTCGATTTCCATCACCATCCCTCTCAAATTCGCTGTTACTCGTTGTATTCTTTTTCTATTTTTTATTTTTATTTTTTTTTATCTTGCAGAACAAGCCTAGATCCCTTCCACAAATCCATCCACGCTGTGGATGATTCTTTGCTGGAAAATTAGTGATTATTTTCATGTTTCTCCTTGTCCTCTTCTTGGAGTATCATGACATGCATGTAGATGCTGCTGTTCCTCCTCCAAGTCTTTCCGTTTTGCTTGCCATCTTTCCTTTAATTTGCCGACGTTTTCTAGAACAGATTTTTTTTATTATTATTATTATTTGAACCATCAGGCTCTATCCTGGTAACTGTCCAGTTGGTCACTGGATTCTGTATTTCGGCAGTCACGTTTTTATACGACGGTTTCCAGTGGGTCCTTTCTCATAACTGCTCGTTCTGGTGTCAAGCGTCTCTCCAAGGTTGTTTCTCCTATTTTCTTTCTCTTCTCTTTTTTCTTTTCTCTTCTCTTTTTTCTTTTCTCTTCTCTTTTTTCTTTTCTCTTCTCTTTTTTCTTTTCTCTTCTCTCTTTTCTTTTCTCTTCTCTCTTTTCTTTTTCTTTTTCTTTTCTTCTTCTCTTCTCTTCTCTTCTCTTCTCTTCTCTTCTCTTCTCTTCTCTTTTCTTTCTTTTCTTTTTTTTTTGAGACAGAGTCTCACTCTGTCGCCCAGGCTAGAGTGAGTGCCGTGGCGTCAGCCTCACTCACAGCAACCTCAAACTCCTGGGCTCAAGCGATCCTCCTGCCTCAGCCTCCTCCCGAGTACCTGGGACTACAGGCATGCGCCACCACGCCTGGCTAATTTTTTCTATATATTTTTAGTTGGCCAATTCATTTCTTTCTATTTTTATAGTAGAGATGGGGTCTCGCCCTTGCTCAGGCTGGTTTCGAACTCCTGACCTCGAGCGATCCGCCCGCCTCGGCCTCCCAGAGTGCTAGGGTGACAGGTGTGAGCCACCGCACCCAGCCTGTACCTGATAATTTTTTTTACCTGTCTTTCCCATCCGTGGGAGAAAGCCTGGAGAATCCTTTACGTGGTTCCCTTGTACTCCAAATACAGAGCAGATTGAAGAGAGTTTGCTTCTTAGCAGCAGACCGTCAACATGAGTTAAGAGTTTATGATGCTAGCATCCTGGCATAATGTGATGAATTCCTCTTTCTTATAAAGTTTTCATTTATTTAGCGCCACTGCCATTTTTACATCTGTGTGCTCAGTACAATGTTAGAGTCAAAATAACCACATGTTTTTGTTTTTGTTTTTTTTAAGAAAATGGAAAGCAGCATTGTGGACAAACTGTGCCTCCCAGTGTGAATATTGTTATAAAAATTTCTACTGGGAGGAGTTTTCTTTGTAGTGCCTTTTATAAGATATGTTTGCCAATTCATAGTTTGGTTGTATCTGTGCACATACATGCTCTCTATATGTAGATATTCAAATACATACATTCAATAGGAACAGTCTCTATTTTAAAATACTATTTAAAATACTATTCAATAGGAACAGTCCCTATTTTAAAATACTATTTAAAATACTATTCAATAGGAACAGTCCCTATTTAAAATACTATATTGAAACGGAAGGCAGTAGTGGTTGAAGTACAGCAACATAAATTCCACCAAAGAGAAGTTTTATATCTAAAATGCATTGTAGAAAGGAAATCCTTTTTTTAAAGTTGCTTTTTTTTTTTTCTTTTTTTTGTCCCGTGGAAAGGCTATCTGTATTTGATTTCTGTAGACTCAGGCCCTGTTTATGTGAGGTCTCTTGAATGCCTGTGACTGCAATTTATCAGCAGATGTTGGTTTTGGAGGCTAGGGGAATGCTCACTCATCAGCCCCATGAGTACCATGTTTCCCCCAAAATAAGACCCGCCCATAAAACAAGCCCTAGCAGGATTTCTAAGCATGTGCGCAATAGAAGCCCCACCCCGAAAATCAGCCCTAGTGACGGGCGTGGCTGCGCAGCGCATCTGCACGACCCATGCGTGTCGTCGCGGAGCGGGAAAGAACACGAGCAGCCCTTCTCATCCGCCCCGTGAGAGCTCTAGTGCTCCACAGGAGAGATCGGGGCCGGTGGTTCTAAAGGAAATAGAGTCGCAAGACATTCAGGATGGGATTCGGGGTCTGGAGAGTGAGGATGATGTTCCAGAAGACGACTTTACTCTATTTGAATCAATGGAGACGGTTGTCCTGTCCTTAAAAAAAAATAACACATCCCCTGAAAATAATCCCTAGGGTGTCTTCTTGAGGAAAAAATAAATATAAGACCCTGTTTTATTTTGGGGGAAACACGGTAGCATGGCTCTCCTACCTACGACCGGTTGAATGTTTCGTTATGTACCGCATGCTAAGTATCATTTTTAGGATTTGCTATTTAAGCTGCTGTTTTCAGTCCAATAATAAACTGCTGATGAGTTTCTAGAAGTTATGATATTTATGTAATTTTGGTGTATGTGGCACAGATTTTTTTTTTTTTTTGCCATATTTTAACCCCATCTCACTTTAAAACTTTATAAATGAACCTTACATGGTTTAATTCAAAAAGATTCAAGTAAGGTCTTCTAAGTAATGTTTTTCTCTTCTCTTCTTGTAATTTCTTTATTAGTCAACAGAATGTGACTCAAGGGGAAATAGACTGATATTCACAGGAGAGATCTTAGGAAGTTCGTTGCAAAGGAAAGCACAGCAGAATCCCTCACTAATAATTCTGAGCTCTAGATAGTTGCCAGAAACAGAACTTAAGCTTAGTAAACACTGGGGCTTGGTCACTATATAAAACACTTCAGGATTATTAAGAAATACTATATTCTTCCATGTTCTTCTTAAAATTTTTTCTAGATTCACCTTCTACATGTGGCTTTATAATAACTTTTACAATATAAAAGCTTTGATATAGTATTATATTATGGGTATAATTTTAAGTGTATATGTAAGAATTTTTTTAGGTTATTAATCTCAAAACAGAATCCAGTAGGATAAATTATAATCCTTTTGGCTACCTATAAAAAAAAATCCCTTAAGTTTTTCTTTATTATATGTCTCTCTCTCTCTCTCTCTCTCTCTATATATATATATATATATATGTATATATATACACACACACATATATATAATTTCTATTCATATTGGATTCAGAAAGGTGATTCATTTAGCTAATCCCATTAAAAGAATGCAACACAAGGCTTATATAAGATGGACCACCTAGATGCTTCTTAGCTACAGTGGTAAAAATTTCCAAGGCTCTGATCTAAGGGAGGCAGGGAGAGTCACTACGAAGCAAATAAGAAAAATAATGAACAACATGTGCAGAAACTGCAGCCAAAATAACACTGGAAAAGCACATTGCACTCAGCGCACTTCTACACTGAGTTGCAAAGACCACCCTCTGTTTCTGGAGCCACAGGGAAGAGAAATGGCCCTTCCCAGCACATGCTGGGTACGTAGTCTTTTTCCGTAGAATCTCTTCTCCAGAAGAAGCAAAAGCAACAGTGGAAGGAAGAGAAGAGAACTGTGAATCATTTAAATCCTGATGCAAACCCACAAGTGATTAAAAAATATATATATATGGGGAAAGAAAACAGCACTTTTTTTATGATGTTTCCAAAGTCCACATTGGGTCACTACTGGTACCATGTTTCCCCGAAAATAAGACCTACTCATAAGATAAGCCCCAGCAGGATTTCTGAGCATTGGCGCAATAGAAGCCCTACCCCGAAAATCAGCCCTAGTGGTGGGCGTGGCTATGAAAATCACCCCTAGTGGTGGGCGTGGCTATGAAAATCAGCCCTGGTGATGGGCGTGGCTATGAAAATCAGCCCTAGTGATGGGCGTGGCTATGAAAATCAGCCCTAGTGACGGGCGTGGCTGCGCAGCACATCTGCACAACCCATGCGTGTCGTCGCGGAGCGGGAAAGAACACGAGCAGCCCTTCTCATCCGCCCCGTGAGAGCTCTAGTGCTCCACAGGAGAGATCGGGGCCGGTGGTTCTAAAGGAAACAGAGTCTCAAGACATTCAGGGTGGGATTCGGGATTTGGAGAGTGAGGATGATGTTCCAGAAGAAGACGGCTTAACTCTATTTAAATCAATGCAGATTGTTGTACCGTCCTTAAAAAAAATAACACATCCCCTGAAAATAAGCCCTAGGGTGTCTTCTTGGGGAAAAATAAATAGAAGAGCCTGTCTTATTTTCGGGTAAACACGGTACTCTGCTTTAGAAAGACGTTTTGAGTTGCTAAAAAAAAAAAAAAATCGCTGTTGAATTTGGGGTGGCTAAGAAAACTCTAATCTGGGGTAAAAGGAATCCTTGCATTTTAGCCCCCACTTCAGCAAAACAAACCACGCACTTTGCCTCGCTCATGAGATTCCTGCAACAAAAGTGTGTGGGATTTCAAGCAGCAGACCCCTGTGACAAGCGAGGTCGTTTGCCCTACAGCACAAGTTCGTACGTTTATGTTTCGAGCTAAATGTTTTAAGAAGGTGCGTTTCGTTTTTTATGGATTTGAACTTGCATCGGACGTCTCTGTTTAGGAGCCAGCTGCTCTTTCAAGCCGTCAGGTACGAGGGTGTTGTACTGTGTCTGGAAGTTTCTTCCAAACCAGTCGCCTGCTTGTAGCTTGGTGACCAAGGCAGGTGCGCCTGCTAGCAGCACGGACAGTAGACTTTGGGGGCTGCCTCTCACCCCGTATCATCTTTTCCTTTTTAAGCAGGCTGTTTTTCCTGCTGAGGGGGCTCCTTACTCTTTGTTCCTAGCCCCGAAGTTAACCTCACCCACGGATTAGGGGGAAAATCCTCAGCCAATCCTAATTCGCGTATGTTGAAAATGACACCTTCAAGCAGAGAAAGCAGAGAGAGGTTGGTTGCAGTCGCCAGGGAGAAAGAAAACTGAATTCAGTCCAGCTCTTTCCGAGGCTTCCTTAAGTCACGAATATTAGCTCACCATGCAGCTACTCCTTTTTTTTTTTATTGCAGGTTCAGTTTAATGAGAAAAGAGCCACTGTTTCCTAGTTTCGTCGATCCCGTGGTGTGGCTTCCTTATGTATTTATACTGTTAGCCCGGGGGAGTTTGATACTGTTTTCAAGTGCTTCTCTCTCTTTTCAGGCCCATTTCCCGTTTGCTTTCTAGACCATTTCTTGGTGAGCACTCTCTTTCCTGACATTTACCGACTGTCGTCCGTAATCCATGCTTAAGCTTTGGCCTAGCGCCAGCAGGCCGGCGTGCCAATGTGTGTTAGCCCGTTAAGGAAAATTAAATAAAATACGAAAACGAAATGGAAATTGCCTCCGCCCAAAATGGGGGCCTCAGAGTGAAATAGCCCATTAGTGGCTCGATCCTCTCATTCGTTCCCTCGCTGAGTTCACCGCGGTTGTGTTGTTTTGTGCCCCTGCCAGACTCTGAAAGGAAATCCAAAGAAAAGATTAAAAATGATTCTTTCGTACAGCAACCATTTTTTTAGGTGTCTGCTCTGGATGAGGCACTAAGAATACAAAGAAGGGGAGACCGGTTCAGTCGGCAAGGAACTCACAGTCTGATGCAGTGATTCTCAAACTCGAAGTAAAAACCAGAGCTGCTCGGCTGAAGCCGTTCAGAAAGGGCAGGGGCTGCCTCCTGAAGACGCGTATTTGCACAGAGTCTCCACTGCTAGGAATTCTTCCTGCGGGATAATCAGGAAAATGCACAAAGATGAATTGATTCTTTCAGAGTCATGATCTTCATTTTTAAGTAGATTAATGACTTATCAGATATTTGTTAGACAGCTAGGCATGCCACTTAATCTTGATAAAGAATTCAGCTCTGATTTATTTTTCTCGTGTACTAACGTTATGTATGTTTAGTCATTTCTTACTACCTAGTATCTTTTTTTTTTTTTTTTTTTTTTTTTGAGACAGAGTCTCACCCTGTTGCCCGAGCTAGAGTGCCGTGGTGTCAGCCTAGCTCACAGCAACCACCAACTCCTGGGCGCAAGCGATCCTCCTGCCTCAGCCTCCCGAGAAGCTGGGACCACAGGCATGCGCCACCATGCCCAGCTCATTTTTTCTATATATGTTTAGTTGACCGATTAATTTCTTTCTGTTTATAGTAGAGACGGGGGTCTCACTCTTGCTCAGGCTGGTCTTGAACTCCTGACCTCAAGCGATCCACCCACCTCGGCCTCCCAGAATGCTAGGATGACAGGCATGAGCCACCGCGCCCGGCTGTGATCTTCATTTTTTAAGTAGATTAATAAATGACTTATCAGATATTTATTAGACAGCTAGGCATGCCACTTAATCTTGATAAAGAATTCAGCTCTGATTTATTTTTCTCATGTACTAATATTATATATGTTTAGTCATTTCTTACTACTTAGTATTTTTTTTTTTTTTTTTTGAGACAGAGTCTCACCCTGTTGCCCGAGCTAGAATGCCGTGGTGTCAGCCTCGCTCACAGCAACCTCCAACTCCTGGGCTCAAGGGATCCTCCTGCCTCAGCCTCCCGAGTAGCTGGGACTACAGGCATGCGCCACCACGCCTGGCTAATTTTTTCTATATATTTTTAGTAGACCAATTAATTTTTTTCTATTTATAGTAGAGACAGGGTCTCGCTCTTGCTCAGGCTGGTTTCGAACTCCTGACCTCGAGCAATCCACCCGCCTTGGCCTCCCAGAGTGCTAGGATGACAGGCGTGAGCCACCACACCCGGCCTACTTAGTACCTTAATAGTTTTCTAGACCAATTCATTGTGTAGTCTTCCTGCCTTAATCACCGGTGCTGTATAGACAATATATTAAGTTAATTATGCAATGCATTCTGTCTTTGAACACTTCTGTCATTGTCTTTGGGTTTATTTCTTTGGGGGCTTTAAAAGTTTGTGAAAAGTTACTCCAAATTGAATACCAAGTCTGATTTTAGAATGGATGGTATCTTCCATCCCCGATCCATGTTTGTGTAAGAGGTTGCTTGATTTCTAGTAGACCATTAGTGGCTTTAGAAGAAAATGTAGCCCATGAACTATATATAATCCAACACTTGATGTTTACTTTGGTACATCTTCACCACGGTGTCTGAGACCAGGTTGAGAGAGGTTAGTCGATTCCCAGTTAGTTTAAGTGGAGTTTCAGGTTGTTTAAGCATGTATTAATGGTATATTGTCTTAAAACCAGCCTGCAGAAGCTCAAAACCTTCACCTTCCAGGTGCCGTGGGGTTTAGTTAGCAGCCTTTATGACATTCTTCTTAAATCAGAAGTGAAGAATTAGAAACTCTTGATGTTATCTGTTAGGAAGTGATGATGTTACTGAGCTCAAATGTGACTCTTGTAGCAAATTAATGCAAACATCCTGGCAAGTTGGTGCTTAATAAAACACCGTATCTTCTTTTGTTACACCCTACTAGTGCTTTTCTTCTGAGATTTTATTGTTGTTATTATTATCATCTCCTTAACGTGGCAGAATCGAACATCTGCAAACCTAGGACTTTTCCGTAATGGTTCTTCAGCGAATTTGGATCTTCTGCTGCCTTTATCCTTCAAGTTTCAAATTTCCTTTGTTCGGAAAACAGAAGGTCATGGACGGTTTGTTGTGATTTTAGGGTTTCTCCTCTCCAAAAATCTGAAGTCGTCGAGATGGTTAAGAAACAAGTCAAAGTCGTAACTCTCGCAATCGGCGACGGAGCAAATGATGTCAGCATGATACAGACAGCGCACGTTGGTGTGGGCATCAGCGGCAATGAAGGGCTGCAGGCGGCTAATTCTTCCGACTACTCCATTGCTCAGGTGAGGTGTCATTTCTGCAGAATGCATCCTTCCTCTCAGTCAGCTACCATGCTTCCCTGAAAATAAGACAGGGTCTTGTATTTATTTTTTCTCCAGAAGACACCCTAGGGATTATTTTCAGGGGATGTGTTATTTTTTTTTAAGTACGGCACAACCATCTACATTGATTCAAATAGAGTGAAGTCATCTTCTTCTGGAACATCATCCTCACTCTCCAAACCCCGAATCCCATCCTGAATGTCTTGCGACTCTGTTTCCTTTAGAACCACGGGCCCCGATCTCTCCTGTGGAGCACTAGAGCTCTCACGGGGCGGATGAGAAGGGCTGCTCGTGTCCTTTCCCGCTCCGCGACGACACGCATGGGTTGTGCAGATGCGCTGCGCAGCCACGCCCGTCACTGGGGCTGATTTTCGGGGTGGGGTTTCTATTGCCCAAATGCTTAGAAATCCTGCTGGGGCTTGTTTTATGGGTAGGTCTTTTTTTTTTCCGGGGAAACACATGATGAAGAGGAAAATACTAATTTTTGTCCGCTCTTGTTTTAGTTCAAGTATCTGAAGAATCTATTGATGGTGCATGGAGCCTGGAACTACAACAGAGTCTCCAAGTGTATTCTGTACTGCTTCTACAAGAATATAGTCCTCTACATTATCGAGGTAAGAGCAGATTCAATTTAAAATCCTTGTCACTGACATGCATACGTAAAGAAATTTTCTTTATGAAGATGTTTTCTCGTCGTTTTCATTAATACGTCATTCGCCCACTTTTTAAAAGTTGTTAAAACAACTTTGCCAGCCATGGGGAGCAATTAATGTTTAAATTCTAGCTGAAAATGTTGTGCTGCTTTGATAGGAAATGTTGAATTAGAACCGCTAATGAAGTAATGTTTCCAGTTTTAAAAGGACTACCTGCTGGACTGCATTTTTTTTTTTCTTTTGAGACAGAGTCTCACTCTGTCACCTGGGCTAGAGTGAGTGCTGTGGCGTCAGCCTCGCTCACAGCAACCTCCAACTCCTGGGCTCAAGCGATCCTCCTGCCTCAGCCTCCCTAGTAGCTGGGACTACAGGCACGCGCCACCATGCCCGGCTAATTTTTTCTATATATTTTTAGTTGTCCAGCCAATTTCTTTCTAGTTTTAGTAGAGACGGGGTCTCGCTCCTGCTCAGGTTGGTTTCAATCTCTTATATCTAGCTCAATATATTAAAAGATTATTAGTATAACATACAATCACCGTTAAAAAAAAAAAAGTATTGAGATATTTCACATTCTTTTCTTTATCCTAAGTGTTCAAAACCTGGCGTGTATTTTACCAGTTTGGACTAATCACATTTTAAGTGCTCAAGAACCACCTGTGGCCAGAGGCTATTACCCTATATGGGCAACACAGCAATAGCAGATAAATAAGTGAACTGAATGGTTAATCGACATGAGAAATAAGTTATTTGCCTTTTTTAAAAAAACATATTTTATAATCAGAATCTATATTTGGGCCGGGCGCGGTGGCTCACGCCTGTCATCCTAGCACTCTGGGAGGCTGAGGCAGGAGGATTGCTCGAGGTCAGGAGTTCGAAACCAGCCTGAGCAAGAGCGAGACCCCCGTCTCTACTAAAAATAGAAATTAATTGGCTATCTAAAAATATATATATATATAAAATTAGCCGGGCATCCTGGGGCACGCCTGTAGCCCCAGCTACTCAGGAGGCTGAGGCAGGAAGATCGCTTGAGCCCAGGAGTCTGAGGTTGCTGTGAGCGAGGCTGACGCCACGGCACTCACTCTAGCCCAGGCAACAGAGTGAGACTCTGTCTCAAAAAAAAAAAAAAAAAAATTAAAAAGAAGGTATATTTGTAATAATTAAATTCTAAGTATAATCAAGTTCATGTTCATTTTGCAGCTCTACAGAGCATGGGAGTGAGCTCCCCGTTGCTTGTTAGGTAGGAAAACCCTCATACCATCCTCAGTCTGCCTC